>BSBK01001523.1:1520000-1790000 GCA_027943335.1 Chamaecyparis obtusa | reverse complement strand
TGAAATAGATGTAACCACTATAGGAGGAGTGTAAGTAGAAATTCTAGGTAAAGGAATAGAAGAAGGTTCCACACTAGCTTGAATAGAATTTTTAGGATATAACATTCTAGGTGCATCAATGTTGTAAACACTGGAGCATGAAGGTAACCACACACATACCCTCTAGTAAATTTCAATTGAAGAAGTTGTAGAGGAAGATGAAATAGGAATAGGATCAATGGAGATCTCATTTAAAAAATTTTCATCCTCACTTCCATGTACCTCATTAAGGGATCTATCCTCTTTTGTAATAAAATCCTCATCAAAGTATTCAAAACAAAAATCATACATGTTGAACACAAAGTAACACTAAAAATATGAAAAATGTAAATATTTTTGTATTTTTAAAGGAATTTTGCAATTTTTTTTTCGTATTTTTGAAATATAAATGCAAGAGCATAAAAGAAATCTACTTTTATAAGTATGCAAGATCTAACACAAAATGCAAATCTAACACCACAAAGGAGTTGTCTATCGTGGGTTCACCAAAATTTAATCTAAATTCCCAAAAGGAGAGATCCAAATGGGGGTTTATGATGAGAAATACAAGATCCACCCCTAAATCTAAATTCCCAAAAGGAGAGATCCAAATTGATCAACCCAAAAGGTTAATGCACAAAAGAATCAATCTATGGAGAATATGAATAAAGGAGAAAACCTTATATTTTGTTATGAAAAGTATGTATTGAAATCTTAATTGAATTGAAGACAAATACTAACCTCAAAATAGGGCAAATCTGGAAAATGTTGTTTTCTGATGTCTGTGTACAGTTTCAGGAAATTCTGCAACCAGATTTGACCTGAAAATGTAGAGATAAAGAAAACCTAGAAAACTTCTATCTTTTGGAGCTAGGTCAACCTTGACCTCAAGATTAGGGTACAATATTACCCTGGGGCACAATCTTATCCCCCACTAAAGGTCGACCTTGACCTGAAATAGCTTTGACAGAAATTCTATTTGCGAATCTTAGAAGTTCACCAAAAAGGGTATCCAGATCTGAACTGCAATTCGATGTCATGTACCTATACCTATAAGAAAAATGGTTTTTATATTTGGATGAGGGGTTTTCCTTAGTCAAACCCCAGTTTGGAATCAACCTTAATAATGTAATTGAAATAGAGAATGCTAGCAAGTAGTAGAAGTAGATCTAACAATGAAGCTATGATATTCAATAGATATGCAACAGTATTTGAAATGTAAACAAGTATATTGATATGAAAGCTTGGACTCAAAAATTTAAATCAAAACCATAAATGTAAATCAAAAACTCCATGATTGTATGCTTGAAATCTGCCTTGAGGGAAGAATGAATAGATCTTGAAGATGAACAAAGGATCTTGAAGGAAGATCACAACACCATGATGGATAGATCTAGGGTTTGAATGGTGAATCTTGAATGTTTGAACCAAATCCCTTCAAAGTATTGAATGCTTGAATCCTTGATCTTCAATGGAGAACTTGAATGCTTGAATAGATGATTGCTTGGGAGAAAACTTGATCTCTTGATCATGAAAGTGGATGGATGAAAATGAGAGAGGAAGGATTCCTTTTATACAAATCTAGGGCACAAACTTCTAGAGAGGTTGACATATAGAAAATAAATTCCCATTAAGTGAAAACCCTTATAAATGGACCCATATTAAATATAATTTTAGGGTTTACCATTCCGAAGCTCGAAACAGCTGACCCGAAAGTGGGAAAATAAAGTTTTGAACTTCTCCCTACATCCGACAAACTTTTTGATGAAAAGGGGAACCTGGGTCAAGGTCAAGGTCAAATTTGACCTAGGTCAAGGTCAAGTTTGACCTTGACCCAGGGGTTCAGGACCCCTGGAAAATGAGCTGGGAGAGGAAAATAGTGCCCGAAGAGGCCCAGACAGAGCCCTAAATAGGCACAAAAGATGGGAAGGGGGCAGAAAACATGGGACAACATGATGGAGGCCCAAAAAACCCCCTAAGGAGGGCTAAACATTCTTAACATGGAAGTGCTTCCATTTTAAGATGATACAATAGGGTCACACCTAACAATGTGTGTTGTAAACCTTTAATAGGGTTGGCTTCTCACATAGCTCACTTTAGAAGAGTGAAAATTAGTAGCATGTTAGTGGTGGTTTTTTCCAAATTGCGTTTCCACATTAAATCCTCGTGTTATACTTTTGTGAATGTTATTTGATGTGAATGATGTTGAAATTTTTATATTCTGCTAGTTCTTTACTTTTGGATAGTGGACTACAAGTTTTATGTTATTGATATATTCTATAGAGACCAAGTGAATTGTTGATTAGATCTAATTTTGTTGAAGAGCTTGAAATTTCAATTGGTACATCTGGACTTGAGGATAACTGATTCAACCCCCCTCTCAGTTATTCTAAAATTATTCTAACAATTGGTATCAGAGCTATTGGTGCTTGTAGAGAAAATTTTTAAAGGTACTTGAAGCTAATGATCAAGATGTAAAAAAAGGAGGTACCAAAGCTGAATAAGGAGAACTTCCCTGCATGGAAAAGTTTGATGAAATTGTACCTATATGGTATTGGTGATTCAATAAAATACTATGTGGAAAATGACTATGTACCACCTGCTGCACCTTTGACAACCAAGGAGATGAAAGCAAAATAAGAACACAATCATGCAATGTTGGAGATTGCATCTGCCCTAAGCTATCCTAAATTTCAAGACATCAAGGACTATAATAATGCAAATAAAACATGGGACACTATAGTAAATATCTATGGTGGGGACACAAACGTATTGAAAGCCAAATCTGAAAGTTTGAGAGGTAAGTTTGATGAAATGAAAATGCAAGAAGGTGAAAACGTTGCTCAATATTGTGGCAAAATTAAGGAGGTAGTAAATGCTATTGATTAGCTAATGGAAACATTGATGATGAAACTATTATTAGTAAAGTGTTGAGAACCCTGCCTCCTATCTATGCTATTAGAGTGTATGCAATACAAGAATCAAGATGCAATCTTGGTAATGTCCTAACTTTGGAAAGTCTTGTTGGTAAGATTACTACTTTTGAGTTATCTAATTTTGATAATTTTACTATCAAAACATTGAATTTGCATTCAAATCTCAAATGGTTCTTCATAAGTCTAAGAAGGGAAAAGAAAGATGTGTGAACAATGATAGTAACAATGATAGTGATAATGATACTTCTGATGATGATCTAGATGATCTTGAGGCACTTATGGCTAGAAGGTTACCGAGAGGAAAAGGAAAATTCAAAGGTAAACTACCTATAATCTATTTTTAATGTAACAAAGCTCACCATATTGCAACAAGATGCCCTGACAAGACTGACAAGGATGAAAGAAGGGAAAACAAGTATAAAGACAAAAGAAATGATAGAGATCACAAGAGGTACGTATACTACAAAGAAAAAGATAAGAAATCTTGTTATATTGTTGAAGAGGAAATTGACAGTGAAACTAATGAATCTGATGATTGTGATATAGAAGTTGTTTATGTTGCTATGAAAGATGATTCTGATTTTGATGAGAAAATTGCACTTATTTCTTATGTGAGTAAAGGTGATAAATGAATTATTGATAGTGGTTTCTCACATCACATGACTGCTGATAAAAGTAAGTTTGAAACCCTAAATCATTACAAAGGTAGAAGTCTTAAGTTTGGTAATGATGCACCATGTTCTGTGAAAGGAAAAGGATCAATAAGATTAAATAATAAGATCAGATGTGCCAATGCTTATTGGATTGAAGGTCTTAACTATAATTTTTTGAGTGTTGCACAGTTGAACAGTACTAGTTACTGAGTTGAATTTCATCACAAGAAGGCTAAAATATTTGATGCCGCTGGTGAACTAATTAAAAGTGGAGAACATACAAGAGGTAATTTTTTCTATCTAGACCTATCTAAAGAAACATGTTTGTTTGCATAATTTGATGATGTATGGTTATGGAATAAGAGGTTGTGTCATGTGAACTTTGAGAATTTGGTAAATATTAGTAAGATGAATAAAGTTTTAGGTTTGCAAAGATTGAAGAAACTTGATAATGTGATGTGTAAGCAGTGTCAATTGGGAAAAATGACAAAGTCTAATTTTAAGAGCAAGACATATGCTTCTAATAATATTTTGGAATTGGTTCATACTGACCTTTGTGGACCTATGGGTGTGCAAAGCTACTGTGGTGATAAGTATTTCATTTTGTTTGTTGAGGACTATTCTAGAATGATGACTGTGATATTTCTAAAAGAGAAATCTAATGCCTTTCAGTTGTTTAAGTTTTATTTGGAAAAAGTTGAGAAAGAAATAGGTAAAAGATTAAAATATTTGAGATCTGACAGAGGAGGAGAGTTCATATCAAATAAGTTCAATATATTCTGCAATTATAGAGGAATCAAGAGACAAATGTCTCCACCAAGGACACCTCTACAGAATGGTATAGAAAAAAGAAGAAACAGATCAATTATGGATTGTGCTAGAACACTGATGATAGAGAATAATGTTGCACAAAAGTACTGGAGAGAAGCTACAAGTACAACTATTTATACCTTGAACTAAGTACAAATCAAGAAAGGTAAAAATGCTATACCTTTTGAGTTATGGTATGGATATGCACCTAATGTGAAATACTTTAAAGTTTTTGGAAGAAAATGTTATATACTAAAAGATAATAGGAATGGAAAACTTGCTGCTAGAAGTGATGAAGGCATATTCCTAAGATATTCCACTAAGAGAAAAGCTTATAAGTGTTTGAATTCTATCACTAACAAAATTGTGGAAAGTGAAAATGTTAGAGTTGATAAATATACAAAAAAGAATGAAGTTGAGTGCAAGCAAGAACCTGAAGATTACAGATCTTTTGTATACATGGAAGAAGGAGAGGCTATTAATGTACCTAAACCAGATGCTGAGAAACAACATGAACCTACTGAGCCACAACAAGAAAATATCGAGCATTAGGAGGATGCTACCGAGAAATCAAAAGATGACACAAAGAATCTACAAGATGAACCTAAAGATCAAGAACAAGTAGAAAGGAAATCTAAACCTACATTGGCACAATATGTAAGAAGACATCATAAGCCAAAACAAATCATTAGAGATAAATAATTTGGAGTTATGACAAGAAGTAAGTTGAAAGATCAAACATGCTTATTATGTGAATTTGAGCCTAAGATAGTGAAAGATGCTTTAGAGAATGAAGATTGGATACAAGCCATGAATGAAGAAATAGAGCAAATAGAAAAGAACAAAACCTGGACACTAGTGCTAAGACCAAAAGAAGAAGTCACTAGGAGCAAAGCTAGACTAGTATGAAAGGGATATGAATAGGAAGAAGGCATTGACTATGGGGAGACATTTTCCCCAGTTGCAAGATTGGAAGGAGTAAGGAATCTACTTGCATATGTAGCATATAAAGGATTCAAAGTGTATCAAATGGATGCCAAATTTGCAAATTTATGAATGGAATATTGGAAGAAGAAGTATATATTGAAAAACTAGAAGGATTTTTTGACCCAAGCAAGAAGAATATGGTTTGTAAAATACATAAGGCACTGTATGAATTGAAGAAAGTGCCTAGAGCATGGTATGAGAGACTACACAATTATTTGATAAAGATTGGATTTGTAAGGACAAATGACAACATTAATCTGTATTTGAAGACTAAAAAAGGTAAAGGAATATTGTTAGCTGAAATATTTGTTTATGATATCATATTTGGAGGATAAAATTCCCTATGTCAAACCTTTTCAAATGAGATGCAAACTAAATTTGAAATGTCTATGTTTGGTGAGATAAAATTCTTTGTTGGTTTGCAAGTTTATCAGATGAAGAAAGGTATCTATATTACTCAATCTAAGTATGTCAAGGAGATACTAAAATTTTTTGGTATGGAATATTCTAGACCAGTAAGTACACCTATGGCCACTAGACAAATAATATCAAAAACTGATGATACAACTGAAGTCAATCAAACCCTGTATAGATCAATGATTGGAAAGTTACAATATGTTATCCATAGAAGACCAGATACTTCCCTAGAAGTTGGGATTGTTGCAAGATTTTCTGCAAATCCTAAAGAGAGTCACATGATGGTATTGAAAAGGATATTGAGATATCTAAAAGGAATAGAGGACTATGGATTGTGTTACAAGAAGAATGATAAGTTTGAACTGAAAGTTTACACTGATGCAGATTGGGCAGGAAATGTGGATGATAGATCTAGTACAAGTGGTGGTGCATTCTTTCTAGGAAAGAGATTAGTCTTGTGGACAAGCAAGAAACAAAACTCCATTTCCCAATCTACAACAGAAGCTGAATATGTAGCAGCAGCAGTGAATTGTTCAAACTTAGTGTGGATCAAGCAATTGTTAAAATGTATGAAGGAGAAAATCACTGAGCCAGTTGTTATTTATTGTGATAACACAAGTGCTATCAACATATCGAAGAATCCTGTAATGCACACTAAGACCAAGCATATTTCTATCAAGTATCATTACTTGAGAGAGTTAGTTCAAGACAAAGAACTGAGATTGAAATATGTGAATACAAAGGAACAATTAGAAAATATATTCACAAAAGCATTACCTAAAGATGCTCATGAATATCTTAGAGGTAAATTAGGGGTGATTCCCCTAACCGAGGCTACCTAGTAACATATAGGAGTACTACATCAAATGTGCTAATTAGAATATATGATAAATTGATGCAAAGAAGGTCACACTTTAGGAGTTTCCTAGAGTTGTGAGAAGTAAAGAAAAAGATGTTGATTAGTCATAAGCAAGATGATAGAGGGAGTGTATACAAATTAGAGAATTGATATAAAGATATCTACATGGTAAAGATGCAAGTGACAGATAAAATTTTCTTTGGCATTGTTGTCAAAGAGGGAGAGATTCAATGAACTTGAGGGAGAGATACATAAAAGGGATTCAAAATAAATGCCCTAAGCAAAGAGGGAGTGATTGAATAAGAGAGAGAGATTCAGTGAAAAGAAAAAGAGTGAAATATATCCAAGAGGGAGCTGGTACTTGGATGTGAATTAGAATGAAGCTAAGGATATTAATGAAGATCTGATGCACAAAGATTTTGGATTGTATGGTAAATCAGGTGATGTTCATGTGGTGTTTCCATTAATGCCAAAGAGGGAGATTGTTGGAAACTAAAATTGAAACAATTGTTATATTGTCATTAATGTCAAACCTTAGACAATTTCTATCTAGTAGAGTACCATATCTTTTGATCGATGAAGATAATTTGAAAAGAGGAGATAACAAGAGGACCTAAGGAAAGGTTGAGTTATGTGATACTTCAATGGGTACTTGATTAGTTGGCACATTGACAAGGTAATGTGTTGTTTATCTTTAACACTAAGTGAAGAAGAAAGACTGGAAACATAGGATTAACCGAGAAAAGGTAAAGAAGTTTAAGTCGAGTGATGCTAGTGTCAACTGAGTGCCAGTATAAGATGAGAAAATCTAGTATCAACTAAGCATTAGTAATTGCCGAGAAATAGATAATTAACTGAGAAAAGATAGTCTTTGCTGGGAAGGAAAGTTTTAGCGATGGCCAAGATATCTAGTAATGACCAAGTAGATGAACACAGTATTGACTGAGTGTCAGTAATTTACAGTTTATGAAAGAATTGAGAATCTCAACCGACATAGTTGAATCCTTGGGATATGTAAAATGTGTTGAAATTATTAATGAATGGTATGGAGCATTTAATGCATGGTAAACTATTTTCTTATGGATTCAAGGATAATTTTGGAGATGTATCTAGAAGGGAAAGAAGGAGAATAAAATGATGGAAGGATTCGATGAATCTAACCTAAACCTAAGATCTACAAAAGAGATTAAGCAGCAAAAGATTAATCTACCTGATCAAGGAGGTATACAGATGACCTAATTGTGAGGTTAAGGTGAGAGTGTGGAAGAGGTTGATGTTATTGACTGATGAATCTAAGCAGAAGGCTAAGGAGAAGCTTTGAAGAGCTGAACAAAATTGAGTTGATTGCTTGAAGAGATTTCCTAGTAGATCAGAGATGGAGATGGAAATGAAGGTCAGTCAGTGAATTAGCATATGAGTGCATTGGATCTATATTTGCAAAGTGAGTTGTATATTTTAGATCATAACCTTTTGCTACTTTATAACCATTGTATTAGTCAAAATCCTTTAATCAAGGTTGACCTAATAGTCATTCTATAAACCCTTTTAATCAAGGTGACATTCTAATGGAATTTTCTTAAGCCCTCTAACCAGGACACTTTTAACAAGTGATTAAATCCTTTAATAGGGTCACACCTAATAGTGTGTGTTGTAAACCTTTAATAGGGTTGGCTTCTCACAAAGCTCACTTTAGAAGAGTGAAAATTAGTAGCATGTTACTGGTGGTTTTTCCCAAATTGGGTTTCCTCGTTAAATCTTGGTGTTATACTTGTGTGAATGTTATTTGATGTGAATGATGTTGAAAGTTTTATATTCTGCAAGTTGATTACTTTTGGATAGTGAACTGCAAGTTTTATGTTACTGATATATTCTATAGAGACCGAGTGAATTTCTGATTAGATCTAAGTTTTTTGAAGAGATTGAAAGTTGAATTGGTACATCTGGACCTGAGGATAATTGATTCACCCCCCCCCCCCTCATTTATTTTAAAATCATTCTAACACATCATATCTTTGATAATTCAACCTTTGATAAAAAAGAAAATCATGAATACCCTATATTTGATCAAGAACATCCTAATGGTAATCCAATCTTTGATGATGAACCTATTTCATAATATCAAGTGAATCCCCTCTTTGATCAAGGAAATCAAGAAAAAGTAGTCTTATCTCAACAATCTTCATCACATGACAATGAAAAATTGGATCATCGAGATCTTGAATATCACATCTCTTTGAAAAATACAAATACATATAAATATCCATGGGATAGATCATTTACTCCTTTGTGACAATCATACGAATCAACTTTGGAAAAAATCCTTGAAAATAATCTCATCACATTGCCTCAAATCACTTCATGTGGTTTTATCTTTTTGAGAAACTATTGTGCATATCATAGTCACAATGAATATGAAACTTCATATTGCATGGAGTTGAAGCATAAAATCCAAGATCTTATTGATTATGACTTAATTGAAATTGAAGATCCTAATGAATCATCTAATGAAGATACTACTCTCAAGCATGATCAAGCTTATAAACCTATGTATGGCAATGGTCCTCTTATAGCTTCCACCTCTTCCCACATTCCTCCATCTCATAAAGAAGAAAATATTTCCAATATTCCTCCATCAAAAAAAGATCCAAACACTTTTCATGATGACTATGTATACCCTCAAGGGCTACCTCTAAAAGAGATCCAAGCTAACCCACATCTTGCTACAAATTTATTCCATGCTTCAATGGTTATAGACCCCAAGCCTTTATGTGCTACAATGCCTATCATTCCTATTTGAAATGAACATCCATCATCCCTTGAAGAATCCCTCGTGCAGATCCACACTCCTACCTTATCCGTAGAAGTGGCTCCATGTCAAGAGACTAATCCAAAGTACAAAGAAAAAATTATTATTAAGGATCAAGATCAAGATAATATCCCTCCTTATCCTATAGTTGACCAAAGTCCCATACACCAAGAGTCTCATGATGATCTCTTCATACCCTTCCATTTCTTTCAAGAAGATATCCTTCCATGTCAAACACCCCATATTCCTTCACCTCCTATATCCTACCCATCTCCAAAGAAAGATCAAGGTATTCCTTCCATCTCTAATGAACTTATTAAAAATCAAAAGCAAAGTATTCTTCTTAGGCTATCCAAAGATCCTTGTCAAGATCGAAGTACCCCAACATCCACTTTTCATAAGCCTCCATATCTACCTCAAAACTCTCCCATTCTTCCTAATCAATTGCATAAGAATAAATCCCCTCAAGCTTCAACTGCTCCTAACAAATTTGTTCCTATGAAAGCTACTCATAAGCCTACTGGTATAAAGATAAATCTGAAAGACAAAAGCCTTGGCCATGCAACTCAAAATAAAGATGTTGATATCCTGCCCACATCTCATTTACCTCCATTTGCACATAAGCATATTCCTTCTACATCCTCCAAATCCATCCTTGGTCCCTATATCCCAAAGTTGAAACCTTATACATCCTCCAAATCCTTATTGGGTCCTTATATCCCTCCATCAACCTTTCCTACCATCCCTAGCCCATAATCCACTTACCCTATATCCTAGCAAGATCAACAAAGACATACATACTTGAGAAACCAAAAAACCATTCATATGAACCCTCCATATAAGACCATCCATATGAACCATCCATATCAACCTTATTCATCCACCAATACCAAGTCTTTTGGAAGCAATTTACATGTTCAACATAAGAATCAGAAAATCAAGAATCCACTTATGTATGAAGATCACTATGTCCAATCTAATCGATATGTGAATGCAAGAAAAAAAAAAATATTCAAGAGACCACAAAGGTCCATCAAGCAGAAAGAAAAATCAAAGAAAATGTGGGTTCCTAAATCCCTCATTAAAGAAATGCATTCTAAATCATCCATCAAGCAAAAATCAAAATCAAAGAAAATGTGGGTTCCTAAATCACTCATGGAAGAAATAAATTCCAAAGCATCCAAAAGAATGGAAAAATCAAAGAAAATATGGATTCCAAAGTCACTTTTGAAGGACTTACATATAAAAGAAAAATCAAGGTTGACATTCAAGCTTCTAAAGGCTTTCACTCCACATTCTCCCAAACATATTCCATCTTATCCATCCATTTTGTGTTCTTACATCCCAAGATTCATATCCTCTCCTACCTCAAAACCTTCATCTATTTCACCCATTTTCTCTATTATTCAACTACCCTTCAAGGTGTGTTTCGATGTTGATCTTGATAATACTTCTTATCCTCCCATTTCTTATTCTTCCATTCCATTTTTCATGCCCACCCATAGAAAGGCTTATTATCCTCTCATTCATTATCCTTCCATTTCCCTTATCCAATCCATCGCATAAATCTTTAGCCACCCTCTACCTTATCCACCATATCACCTTTTCATCACCCTATCAACATCTTTGAGAATACCTTTCAACAGCCTTGGCTCATCATATCATACCTTTTCAAGGAGTATCCAAAGAGCATGAGGCTTGAGTCCCTCCAAAAGTCAAAAATACAAAAAAATTGAAAAAGAGAAAAAAAAAGTGCCTTGGTGAAAACCTGGTAAACAAGTGCCTTAGTAGAAAAAAAAATTAAAGAGGAATAAATTTCCATCCTATGGTGAAAACCACTTCTTGTGGTATCTTAAACAAGTACCATCATGAAAACTTGGCAAATAGGTGTCATACATAATTCCTCTCTCTTGCACTCTATACTTGGGGGAAAGTTCCATCTATCATATCCTCCATCTTTCTACCATTTATCTCACTTGCATTCATATTCCATCTTTCACCTTTGATCTTGCCAAGGTTGAACATATCTGTGAGCATTAAGTATCTTGACATGCATTATCCTATCCATTAGCCTATTCACTTGTTACATTCATGCTACCCTATCATGATCTTTCTTATCCTAATTCCACCTTAATTATTCCTAAGAAGCCTTCCCATAATCCCAAACCTTCACTCATAGCCTCCATCACCCATTTATCATGATTATGTGATCCTATCCACATTTATCCCTTGATCTTGATCCAAATGAAGAATGAAAGAAATATAAAATATGTTATAAAAAGTCTCTTGATATGTCCACTCCTTTGGACCATTGTCATGACAACGGGTCATTATTCCATATGCTATCCAACACCACATCATTGGTCTACATTGAGATATTATTTTTCCCTAGCTTGGATAATCTTGAGGAGATGGTCCTATGGGTAACACACCTGCTTCATCCATGATTGCCTATTCATTGTTGAATCATCAGTTTGCAGATCCATCTTTCATGTCCTGTACCTTGCTAGACATTGGGGACAAATCAATGTCATTTTGTTTGAGAACTAGTGATCTCTACAAAATCTAAAAAAGTGAAAATGTTCCTAAAATTTTTTAAAAAAAAAATCCAAATATTTCAAATAATTCAAAAACATATTAAATATTTTTAAAAAATCATAAAATCGTAAAATCTTAAAATAAATTCTCAAAAGTTGAATTTCCCAACAAAGCATTATCATTGTTGAATCAAACTAGGGGGCACCAATCTAAACTCAATGAGCTTTTGTAAAATAGACATCAGTTGGCTCAAAATCATCACATCAAAATCAAAAAATTGCTACACTTGAACTTATTGATCAATATCATATTTCAAACATCCAAACACTTGATCTAAACAACAACATTTGACACATTAAATCTTCAAACAACAAATCAGATCAAAATCTAAAAAAATCTTAAACATAACTAAGGATCAAGATGGATGAAGTTTTTGATATATGGATCTACAAACAAAAAGCAAAAAATGTTCAAAGTGTTACTTTATTTTTGGAATCATGTCTTTTTAGCAAATCGATGAAGTTTAACTAGATGAGCGATGATGATGACATGATATTTTCTTGATTTATGCTTGAGTACTTGCCATGTTGATTCATAATAGTATGCAAATTCGTCTAATGAAATGATCATCAAAGAATCATCGAGGACATTTGTATATGAAAGGGATCAATTCTTTATTTGTTTACTTGAAATATTACAATTTGAGGAAAGCGGTATTCATATAATCATGGTTGAAAATCTAATCAGTGAGGGTTATACCAATTTCATGTTCCAAAAGCTTGATGATGAAAATAAGCATCCAAATTTTGAATAGTGACAACCAGCTACATCCATGTTGCATATTAGCTTGCATATAGATCCTTTTTCTCAAAATATGTAAGGAAAGCTAAAGGGGGTAGAGTTATTATCATCAAAGGACCATATCAAGATACATCAGTATCTATATTAGAATAAATTAAGGAAATATACATCATAAAATGTCCATCAATGTATAATCAAAATCCTGATCAACATCATGAATGTCTGAAGTATCCATCATAAAAAATCATGCTCAATCTGATAATCAAAGGTACATCAACATCATCAAGATCTACAAGTACATGTAAATCATGATCAATCAAATGATTCATGCTTCATCAAGGATATCATCAATATTCAATCATGCTAATCAACTAGGGGTAACCTGACTCTATCCATCACTTATATCTATATCTGCCCCTACACTAGCAGATGACCCTTCTCTTCTACCAATCTCTAATTTTGCATCATGAGAACATCCAATCAACCCCGTATCATCAAAACATCTAGCTAAGCATATGATAATCAAATATCAATTAGTCAAATCATCCAATTGATCATCTAACATCAATCAAGTTATCCTATCATCCATTTTCTCATCTTGAGTGCATCAAATCTCCTAACTCTAGATCTTGAGGAAGGAAAACCAATGTTTTATGTCTCTACATCTTGAGAGAGAAATATCAACCCATCAACTTATCCTATCAGATTGACATCAACATCAACCAAGTGATTCTGACTGATATCAAATGATATCAAAATATCATCAACTTATCCAAAGCATCAACAACATTTTATCAATCAAATCTCTTCTCATCAAATTCTCTCATGATCGGGGCATATCCAAATCTCTATATCGGGAAACCAATTGAATTTCCCAATCTCAACCAAATCATCCACAATAATTTTGATTCATTTCCCAAGGGGGCATGCAATCACATTGAATCGATTCAAATCAGAGAACTGGTTACAGGATCATTAAATGTAATTTTTTTTGAATTCATCAGCGGGGCATTGAAATTAGCAAATCATGTCAAATCAGGCATCGTATCAAAGATTCATCATCAAAATGATCATCTAGACTATTAATCAATCAGAATTTCATTAGGGAATCTACATCTATAATCAAAATCGACATTGATCATAAAAAAATTAGGGAATCTGCATCAGGACATCAAACTTTCTTTGAACCAATGCACTTTGCACATCGATTCAAAGAGGGGCATTTGTAATCACCTAAAAATGGTCAAGATAAAATCAAGTGAACAACTAAGTCAAATCAAGGCATTAATTGCAATCAAGCCAAAATCCAATATTAATTGAAAATCAAAAGCCAATTAAATCAATTAAATCAAATTAAATTAGATAAATCAATTAATTATGCAATTGATCTAATTAATTGTATAGTTCAATTAAAAATCAAATCAATCCATTTAAAGGGTACACAAGGCTAAAAAAATCAATTAAATTCAATTAATTAATTCCTATTTTCCCTCACCCACCACATGGGAGGAAAATACCTCAACCAATAGGAATTGAGAGTTGGACTCACATGGATAAAAAATAAATTAAATCTCAATCACTCATAAGGTGAGAGCATCTTGACCACTCATTTTGTCTCATTGTCCCAAGCTTTGAGGGTCCAAACCATTTAAATTGTCCCCATATTTGAAACCATGGACTAAACCTTAACCTAACCATGATCAAATCAACTCCACCCCCTATGCTTACAAAAATATATAAAAGCAAGGCTAAAATCAGGAGAATGGTTCCACATATTTGAGAATTGCATCCAAGTTATTGAGAATTTAAGCAAGAAAGGCATTTTTAGGCATAATTAAGCATAGTTTCATTGAAATAGGCTTAAATTGTGTAACCTTTATCAATTGTCTCATCTTAGGGCTGCCACTAATGGAAGTTTGTTGAGAGCTTTGCATTAGCAATTTTAATTAGAGATCTATAGAGTGCTTATTGACTTTATTTGCATTATATAGCTCACTACTTATGGTAATTTAGTTTATTTTGTTCAATTATTGTTAAACTAACCCTATGAAGGTACTTTCCTAGTACACGGTATCATGCATTAACAAATCGATCATTTGGTGTAATAGCAACTGCTAGTTTTAATAGGGGCACATTTGATTTTCATTTATTACACATCAAGAGCTTCTCAAATTATCTTAATTAACTAGGAGGATGACATTGATGATCAAAATTCTACTTATATATCTTTATTTTATTCCTTCAATTTTGTTTGACTGTATAATCTTGCATGAAATAGATAGTAATTACATTGTCATTGATAATAATTAAGTATTAAGGTACAATTTTGGCTAGCTCAGAGAATCTTTAGCTTTAATAGTTAATAGAAAAATTTAGATTCTCTTGATCACCCTACACTTTTTTGTGGCAATTAGAGTGTCTCTCATATTTCACATATCTGACTAGAGCATCAATGGACTAAGAAAATCAAGCTCCACATGCTCTTCATCAATAACTCATCTAGGATGGAATTCTCAAATTAGAACTTACTTACCTATTAAGGAATACATTGAAAATATCTCTATTAAGTGAACATGTTATGACCTTAAATTATTTTTAGTTACAATTAATGTTTAGGATAAATGAATTTGTCCAAAGGGGTTTTCTTGAGTTTATCTTCTTCACTTTTTTGTGTTTTGTTTGCATTCTTTTTCTATTTTGAGAATTTTTTTTCCTACTAATTTTCCCCTTTCTTTGTTTCTTTGTTTCTTTTTTTTTCCCATTTGGATTAGTTTTTTTTTTACATGGGTACCTTATCAAGCCTTGTTATAAGGACTTTTATTTGCAATATTTTAATCCTACACTTAGGGGGGGTGTTTGTGTGAATGAGTTTTAGCATCTAATTGATTCCTACCCATGATCTATTTATCCATGGGTTGTTAAGCTTAGTTTGGACACTTTTGTGACACAGTTAGCATAGTTATCATTTTGTAACTCATGTTGTGTATTTATGAAACTTCTCATAATTGTAGTTTTTAAAAATCTCCTACCTTGTCTTTATAAAAATGCTTCATTTATAGATTATAACATTTTGGATCTTGCATTGTCATGTATGATTGTATCATTAATTGGCAGTATAACATTCTTTGTTACTTCTCTCTTCTACTTGCAAGAAGATTTGGTGTTTCAAAATATTATTGTTCTTGTGAGTTTTGTTGGTGACTTGAACAACATATCTATTGGAGAATAGATTTTAAAAGTGCACACTCACATAATGAAAGCATGTGGCAAGTGAGAGTCCAATGCTAAATTGGTAAGCTTAAATTTATGGATGATAATTATGTGATAGGAAACATGAATGCAAAAAAAAATCTAATAATTGATAACATATTTGAAAAAAGTTTCTCCAAATATAGACATATCATACATAAATCACTTATCATTATTTAGTAAACAATACATAGTATAAATCACTTTATTTAAAAAGAAAACAACATAATATTATCAATAAATCTAAGCAAATTTATAATGACTTTTAAATCCAAAATTTTATAATATTTTAGATTTTTAATTTTTTTTTTTGCCACCAACATGCTATCCATGTATTTTTTCTTTGTTACATTTGAATCCTTGCAAATGATATTTTTTATCTTTAAATTAGTACTCTTTACTCAAAATCATTATAAGTTTCCTCCCTTAAATTCATTTTAAAAAAAGATGTTTGTGAACTTATAATATTTTTATCTTCCACAAAATTATTATAACTTTACACAATGATTTTTAGTAATATTTTAAAATATATTTATTTTCTAAATAATATTCAATTTCATATAATATTTTAATTTCAAAATATTTTTCCATCATAAATATAACTGCATATAATCATATTTATTATCAGATTGTAGAATTACTTTTACTACTATTTTTTTTTTATAAATTTAATATAAATATTTTATTTAAATATTGAATAATGAAATAATGAAGAAGTCATTTACATCTTATCCTTATCTAATCATAATAGATAATTATATATTTTTAATGACGACCTCGACTACTTCGGAGAAGTGACAACTAGCGACCACCAAACATAAGAGCTTGAGTATGATAATGAATTAGCATCCATTTGAAAACCGATTTGTTGGGGAATGTCAAACATTGTGGTAATTTGGACGTTAGTAAGACAATTCCCACTCAGAACAACAAAATAGAATTTAAACACGCGTTAACCAGAAACTCACGAATTGTCCATGAAATTAACACAATGTGTTTTGGGGACTTAAGTTCAAAATTTCATTGTATGGTAGAGTATAAGTAACATCTATAATATATAGTAAGGCATCATTGAAAATTTTATATTTTTTCTATTATTTTTATTTAAAGTAAATTTCAGTTTTTTTTTTGGATGGATAAGGGTTTGGGTATGGATCGATTATAAAGAGTTTAATTCATCTCATTTTGGAATATGTGTTGTCTATTGTCGATCAATTATATTTCAGATTATAAGAAGCTACTCAATTCTTACAGTCTTAAAAAAGTGAGAGATTTTAATAAGATAAATAAGATAATTATCATTTGACACAAATTCATATGATAGAAAAGATACAACTATTTCCCTTACATATACATGTCTGTAATTATCTCTCAATATGACTGAAATCTACCAATTCCAATAATACAAGCACATTATATCAATTTAGATCATCTAATTTATTTTTAATAATGTTTAAGATCTTATATTCAAAAAAATTCTATTTCCCATAAATTCATTCATAACTATTCAACGTCATCAATAGATCAAAAATTCATTTACTACTTGTAACAAATTTTGAAATCCACAATCCACGATGCAAACTAGGGCTCTGAACAATTGAATTCAGAAATCAATAAAATCCACAAAAGATATGAACAACAGTGCTTCCAACAATGCGCTGGTTTACCACAGTGTCAACATGTAATGAGACAACAAATTCCCAAATGGGAAAAATACAGACCAGTTTTATTGAGGTAAACTGCTTTTTAAAGCAAATGTAATGTGTGCATATAGGAACACCACTAATCTAAAAACCCAGTCATTTTTAACACGGCATTACGTACTTTGCAGAGATCTCTTCCTTTGAGAGTCCTACCAATCCCTTCTACAACAGAAAAACTGGTGTTATTACTATCATAAAGAGCAAGGAGCTCATGAGGAGGAATCAGTACCATTTCATCTTCCTCATCATCAAATCCCTCTGAAACTTTGTGGTTTGGCCACTGGGGAACCCTAACAGGAGCAGATTGATAATGGCGGCATTGAGATCTGTCTTTTGCTTTACTTTCTCTCCGCTGAAATATATTCCTAGTTGTTAAGCCCATAACGCTATAAACACCGGCTGAATCGGTTTCTTCCTCTCTGAACACCACATCTTCTTCCTTCAAATCGCTGAGATCTTCCTGCGTGGGAACGCCTTCAGCAAAGCCCAGAAGAAACTCCACTCGACTCAAGCCCGACTGTAACCTGCGACAACCGGTATCCCCAGCCTTCTCCATTCCAGACAAAATAATAATCCCTGGGTCTCTGCGAAGATTATCGAATCAGATCTTTTATAGAGGGGGAATTAATTATGAAACTTGCTACGCAATCTATGTGCTAATTGAGATTCTGATTTTTCAAGTGTCGTACTCCTTACTTCTCTCCCTCGTGCATTCCATGACTTTTCTCGTATTCTTGAAATTCCTCAGAATATTTTATTCACACTTGTGGTCTTGTCATTCGTGCTTAATAATACCCGAACCTTCCTATTTAATGTCGAGGATTAACAGTATTTTGAAATGTGTTCTCTTTAGTATGGCCGTCCGATCTTCGCGAATCGACGGTGCATTTCGCTGGGGGGAAACTGTAGTTAAATACTCCACGTATTAAAATGTTATCGTATACGCAGAAGACGCCGCAAAGAGGAAAAGGAATCGTTTGCTTTAGGATTAGCTTTGTCTCGGCGTCCGGGCCAACATTTTCCTACCTTCACTAACGTTTTAGCTTGCTCATTCTAAATGCTCCTGCTATTTTACTTGGTCTAAATGCTTCTGCTATGTTAGTTACCGGGTCAATAACCATGAACACCTGGAATTAGTATCGCGAAAAAATCATACTTGCTTTCCATTTTCAATCAAACAGCTTGCTAATTTTACACATCCAAAATGGACTGACTTTTGCTTAATAAAAGTAATCCAGAAAGAAGAGTGGTTATGAATTGAAATTTAGTTTAGTGCTACAGTTGTTTCGCATTGCTCTGTGGATGAATTTAATCATTTTTTAAAAGATTCTTTTTACATTTAGAGACCAGATCTAGCTAATATTTTTACACGTGAACTCAATCATTTCTTTTATACCTTGATCTTGGAGTTTGATCCCAAAAACATGATCTATTGATTATAAGCAAGATATTGGCTTACAATTCTTTACATTGATAGTATAAATTTTTTTAACTATAGGATATACAATGATCCCTTTGCAACTAGCCAGTGAGATCTGATGTAGCTAATATTTCAAATTTAGAAAAATATTAGCTTATAATCCTATTATACCCTGGTCATAGAGTTTGATTTGCAACGTGAGTGATAAAAATTCTACATAGTCAAATCGAGGAAAAATATTATCTTACAATTCTCTTATGCTTGTAGATTTTATACCTGACATCTTTTAATTTAATAATGGGTACATGGTGATCCCTTTGCAACCAGTCAATGTATATTAACAATTGTGCCAAACCATTCAAATTTGTGTTATGTCGAGTATCAAAGAACATCACCGTTAAGCCATTTGAAGATCAGCAAGAGCTAGAACGTATGGTGTTGCATCACTCATTACACTATAACTACTCTTGCTTCTATTGTGACATCACACTACCTTAGCTATTAAGATTGCATTGCCATGAGTTCTAGAAACTACTTTCACTATTGTAGTAAATTGCAACCCTTTACAATTTCAAACTCACTTTGGACACACTTTCGTGGTTGTTACTAATGTGCACCTAATTTATATTTGATTGTGCCTAGTCTAAGGACCTATTTTTGGTAACTTGGTGCATTCCCCCATTCACAAACTTTTTATGGATTAAACTACTAGGACTAGGGTACCCAATACCTATTTCCTAGACTAAGGCACCTAGTGCCCTTGTCCAAGCATATTGGCCCAAAATTTTGAATTATAATGGTTGGATTTGTAAGCATCAAGAAACTACCTTCCTCCGTCGGCCTTCTCCAAAAATTAAATAAAAAAAAGTGTAAGTTGCATATAAATGAAAATCCATCTCTTATTCAAACTCTAAGAAACACAATTGAGTACTCAATCAAGAACATTCAAGTCAATTGAGCATAGATCTACAATCAATGCATTAATAATTAAAGTCTACACATTTGTTTCAAGAATCATGATCAATTATGATGTGCTCTTCCATGATAAAGGTATGCATTAATGATGTAGAGGCACAAGGAAAACTTGGGTTTTCTAGACCACTACCCAAAAACTAGCCAATTAGCTTCTCAATTAGACAACCACTAGGTTCCTAGACCTCTCCTCAATGTTTTGTCAACATATGATTGGTTTCTTTGATCAAATGACCCTTGGTATACAACTTCTCACATCAAATGCATACCCTTATCAATGCTTGTCCCAAATTGGTTCAAACTCCACAAAAGGCATAAAATGACTCTAAAAAAAGGGAATGGATCACACATGTTCAACATACACATTTTTATCCATTTATAAATAAACAAGTGCTTCCTGGACCCACTTGGATGGCCCAATACAAATTAGGTAGTGACAAGGCAAAAGAGGCCCAATCCTCTACTAGCCCTACCAATGACATTTTTCCACCTTAAGTCTCCAATTTCCCAAATGACCACCCAAAAAAATTGGAGTTTCTAACAACCTTTTTGAAGCTTTTAAAAATATCACAACTATGGGTCCTAAATCCACCAAGTGATGGGTTAACTGTTGCTAGGGAAAACATGCCTAATAGGGCTAATTAGGATAGTTTATAAAGAAGTGCTAAGAAAATGATTTTTCCCAAACTATCAATGGGTGTGGCATGTCAATTCAACCCCAAACACTTCAATTCCACCATCATATTAGGTTGATCTACCCCTTGAAGCCTTTTGCACACTCATTTGCACTTCAACAGAAGTTGATTACATAAAGATGTTTGACTAGGGCTTGAAAGTTCTCACACTTCTTACAACTTTCCTGCATAAGGGTTTTGAAATATTATAGTATATTTCCCCTACTTTCTTTTCACCAAATGGTTGTGAATTTCCCATTGTGGAAAGTCAATATAAGGGCATTTTTCTGATCAAACCCTGAGATTATGAGGGTTTTAGACCATACAACACCAATTTTCCTATAAAACACTTCAAACTTCATCAATTTAATTCAAACCAAAAGAAATGGAAGGATAATTGACATATATACACATTCATATTAGTTTTGGCCTCCCACCAATCTATATAGCCGTACACAAAGAAAGGAAACAACAAAATTTGCAGGAAAAATTGAGAATTTTATTGCTCCAAACTTCAAAACTTTAACAATCCCTATGTTTTTGATCTACATGGCCCTAAATAGGCATGTAAACTAACTCCCCAACCAAAATCAAAACTTACATGACCGTTGGGAGGAGTTGTTAAGACAAATCAAATGTTGTTAAGCAATGTGTTGGTAATTTTGACAATTTTTGCCACAACTTATTCATTTTCCCTCAAGACTCTTTGAAACCTTGATCAATTGTTTTATTTAGATCAAAGATAGCAGTAATGACCTAAATCCACTACTCCTACATAATCATGACCCATTTGACTAGATTTGACCATGTTGGCTTATCTATGCCTAACATGTTAATGGCCTTACAAAGTGGGTCTTATTACATTGCAAATTCAATATACTTGGTCCATAAGACCTCACGACCTCTAAGGAAACCTATTTACATCTTGTCACTCATGGCATAACATGATCCTTCATGCTGAACCTTGATCTCCTTGGGGTGATCCTACACTAATTAATATCTTTCAAGTAATGTCAAGCCTTGCATGAGACTTCAAGCAAGGTCTTATATCTAATGATAAGATCTAATTTCATTAATCATTATTGTAGTTGAGGTGGGAAAACCAACATTGGGTTTAACTTATGAAATACCTTATAGAACTCAATAATTGTTTCTTATTTTCAAAGTGCACAATTTTATATAAATTATAGTCAACACGCCATAGGTGTATAGATTAGACAATGAAAAATATTCTCAATTTTCAAATAGACAATAACACCCACACTAGAGAACCCTCCAAATGTGGCTGAAACATTTTGACCAAATTTTATAGTGATAGACCTAGAAGACCTCTTGATAATGAATCTATAACTTTATGTGTGCATAGACATCTTCAAACTAGGGCTCCCTTAACTTTGTACAACATTTTCAAGGCTAGTTTGTTGTTGCAAGATCCTTTTTGCACCATGTTTCTAGATCTAATATATTGTGTTGGTTTACTATTTTCCATTTTATTATTATACCTATAAGTTGTCAATATTGTATCATTTATCTTAGATCGATACACAATTTTAAATCTCATATAGATACACATTAATAAATAAAAGGGATCGATCAATCAAAGTGTCTAACTCTCCTTTTTGGACTGAAATTGAACCTTGTTTATTGTTCCTTAATTATTTGTGTGAGGATTCAAGACACTAATTTATATCTATAGGCTAGGATTGATCTAATCATTTTGGTGAACCTGATGTTCTTCATAACTTCTTATTTGGATTCACATAAGTAAGTTATATACATGTACTTGTTTCATTCTTATAATTATTTCTATAATATATGCGTATGTACTTACTGTAGACACTCAAAATGGTCTACGCCTATGGACCCCCCTTTTTAAACATGATGCCTTTTATATTGTGATATTGTGTCTGTAATGCCCCACCAGGGAACTTGAGAGAGATTAACCTAAAACTAATACTAAGTTTACAGAATAATTGTTTTTCTTAAGAGTTTACAAACAATATTGAATAACAAAGAGGAAGTAAAACATAAAGTCCATATATATTCATATGCACAATCTCAATTCTAGATTACAAATCTCAAGGGTTCCTTGACGTAGAATTATGTAATACAACTTAATCTATCAAGTAAAATAATCATATAAATCTTCTACATGTAGTACATCATCTCATAAACTTGAATAAACAAATAAATCTGAGCCATAAGGTATACATGATAATCCACATCCACTGCACAAGTCACAGGGTATGTAAATACAACTAAGTATTAATAAAACAAGATCTCAAGAGATTAATAACCAAAAATCTAAGCACAATAAGAAAACCAAAAATATATCAACCAAATCTAACAGGCACAAAGAAAATGAAATTTCTTAAATAAAAGAATTTAATCTACAAGGGTTTTCAAACCCTGCCTCAAACCACCAATTGACATAAACCACAAAGAAGACCAAAAACCCTAAAAAATTCCAAAGCTTTCACAAAAATCCTTCAAATCAATCCTTCCTGCCAAAACCTACAAATCTATCTATCTGGAATAATGGCCAATCCTCCTCATAAAGAAAAAGAGCCTAGAATTCAAACTCAACCATGCAAAACCTGGAACTCAACTCAACTCCACAAACTTTGTTAACATCAATATTTCTTTTGCATGATTTAATCATTTTTCTAATTAAAAACTCAATGCACTTTTGTATTTCTTGTTTATATCAATTCACTTAATTCCTAACATTTACTTTATTCTTTTATTTATTTTAATTGATTGTACAACTTAATTGCATATCAATTCAACTAAAAGAATATTATTTTAATCATTTTATTATTTATCCAATTTATCTTTAATTTAAATTAATAATTATTTAAATCTTTCATTTCCACAAATAGAATTTTAATTAAGTCTTATAATTAATAAAAATATTTTATTAATTAAATACCCTCACATTTAATTTTCTATATTCAAGTTCAGATTTAATTATTTAAATCACATAATTAATCTCAGTAACCATTTAACCATTTCACAACAATCACACCAACTAGGCAAAGATCAGAAAAATCAACTAAACCTAATAAAATGATAATTATGCTCAAGGGAAAGGTTTATGAATTCACGTCACTTGGACAAATTCAGAAAGGTAATAATCACACAATTGTCTACTATTTTAGGATAATAAAATGACTTAGGTTGGGATTTAGACCTAGATGTTATATCCCCTCTCTTACCATTGAGACATTATGATAGGGAATGTTAATCTTAACAATTTCGGGAAGTCGATGGACAATACCTACAAACCTATATAAAAGACAAGCATGTACATCCATATATGTGTGTGTGTGTGTGTGTGTAGACATGTATATATATACAACAAGAAATGACAGGGATCAAGATATCACGTGGATCTCGCAAGTAGGTAACTATGAATCTGTCCCTCAACCACATCAAACACACCAAACAAAATGGTAAAATATACATGATAGCCATACACATGCAAGTATGGGGTAAGTAAAATCATCAACATTTTAAACATATAAATAATCATCATCAAAGTAACTAACATCATCTAACTACAAACATATGATATCTCATAACTATCTAATATCAAATCACCATGTAATGTCATACATTCAAAACCACGTAATAAATTTGAAATAATCAACACACACATGAAAGTGGCCTACAAGAGTTTGGCAATGAAAAATTGAAAAAAAAAACTATATGGGTGGGCATTACATCCACCTCCCCTAAAATTAGGCTTACTCCTAGTATCCTACAAATAAGTAGGGATATAAATCCCGTAATCTCCCCGCGTCCTCCCAAGTCACAAATGACTCATTAGTATGGGCCCATTAGACCCTTACTTTCTCGATGGTGTGATCCCCGAGGGTCAACTCTTGCCACTAAAGTATGCGAATGGGATCCAAAGATAGCTACTCATCCTCTACCTATAAAACATTCCAGTTAAGAACATGTGCAACATTTGGTATATACAGTCTAAGTATTGAAATATGGAAAACACCATGAATGTGAGATAAGTTGGGTGGCAAAGAAAGATGGTAAGAAACTGGTCCTATCCTCTTAAGAATAATAAATGGGCCAACAAAATGAGGTGCCAACTTCAAACCTTTTCCATAACAGATCAGAGTATTATGTGCGCACACTCTTAGAAACACCTTAACACCTACTGCAAATTGTCTATACACCCTATGAGCATCTACATACTGCTTCTACCTATCCTGAGCTATGGTCATATGCTCATAGATGCGCTCCACCTTCTGTTCCATATCTCGAAGCATCTCAGGACCTAACCGAATACGGTCCTCTAGCTTATCCCAATTCAAAGGTGTACAACAAGGACAACCATAAAAAGCCTGAAAAGGTGACATACCAATCAATCTATGATAACCATTGTGCTCTAAGATCATGCCGTAAAGAATTCCAAAATGCAGAAGTGAATACTAGATCTCTATCTTATATATTCCTATAGGGAATACCATGTAATCTCACAATATCCTGCATAAAGACTCTAGCAACTGAAGTTGTGTTATAAGATTCTCTCATAGGAGAAAAGTGTGCCACTTTGGTCAATAGGTCAACAGTGACCATGATGGTATCATGTCTGTGATGAGTCATAGGAAACCCTGTGATGAAATCCATCGAGATGATATCCCATTTCCAGGATGGAATGATATTAGGTTGTAAAAGTCCTACTGGATGCTGGTGGTCTGCCTTAACCGTCTAACACTCTAGACGTCTTGCCACAAAATCAACAATGTCACATTTTATAACTGACCAATAATATAGTTTTTAAAGTTCAGCATGCATCTTCTTGACACATGGATGTGTCGAGTAAGGTTCACGATGAGCCTCAGATAAAATCAAGGTACTCAAAGATCATCTGATGGAGGTTTATATATCTGGCTCATATAACATAAAAGACTATCTAAATCTAAAGCATAACCTAAAAACTTTCCTTCCAAAGGTCCCCCTGACTCAATCTCAACACTCACTTCCTTGTACCAAGTATCTGTAGGAAGTGCTTGGAGTATACAACTCCGCAAATCTACACCAAGAGTCAATCCTGAAATCTCATGTCTCCTATGACTCAAGGCGTCAACTACCACATTTTTCTTACTCTAGATGTACTTGACCTCAAAGTCATACTCACAAATAAATGCCATCCATCACCTCTATCTAGCATTCAAATTAGGCTTGGTAAATATATATTGCAAACTACAGTGATCACTATGAAGCTCAAATTGTTGTCCCAATATAAAATGTCTCCATTAGACTAATGCATGAACTACTATGGCTAACTCAAGATCATGTGTAGGATAGTTCAACTCATGATCCTTGAGTTTGTGAGATTCATAAGCAATCACACGTCCTTCTTGTGTACTCTAAATAGTGCACTTCTCTAAGTCATTATATCCAAGGGAATCCATGAGAGGGAAACCTTGAGAAAGTGACCTAGAGCTCCCTAGGTATGGAGTGCAAGGGTATTTTAAGTTTTCTCTTAGCTAGAGCTATTCAGCCTATAACCTTGCTAGTAAACCATGCAACGAGAGATTCAATGAAGAAAAGGGAAAGAATACCAATATCCACAAGAAATCTAAATGAGAATGCAATGCAATACTATGTTAGAATGAAGATGCAAGCTAAGCTATAAAAATGAAAAATAGAAGTATTACAAATCCTTGCTAATTAAACTATGTGAGCTAATCTATAGCATAAAGGAAACTAGATTAAGAATGCAATGATAATGAAACTAAACTATGATGCAAGAATGAAAATCAAATGATGATGCAATGTTTCAATATGAGAGATCTAAGAATACCATAGCTCCAAAATGCCAAGATTGAGAAGCTCCAAGACTCCAAGATGCTAAGATGCCAAGACTCCAAGAGGATGAATCATGCAAAAGATGGATTATTTGCAAGAGATGGAAAAGATGAGTGATTAAGAATGAGGAGAGAGCCTCCTTTTAAAGGATTTTAGAAATGAATGGATGGTCAAGATTAAGAGGGAAAAAAGAATTATCAAAGGTGGAAATTAAATCTTGGTTGATCCATGTGCTCAAGATTCTCAAGAGGCAAAATCAATGGACATGGTTAAGAGGCAAAAAAAGATGTGTGGAAGAGATTAAGAGGCAAAAAGATATGTGGAAGAGATTAAGAGGCAAAAAAATATTCCACTCACCTTGAAAAGTGTGCATTCATGTGAAGACAAAAAGTCTTTTTATTTTATTATTTATTTATTGTTTTTAGAAAAGTGGTTTCCATTAAAAAGATTTTTTTATTTAATTAAAAGAGATTTTTAAGCAAAAGGGAGCATGTTCTCTTAATTAAATAAGATTTTTATTTTTTTCTCTTTTTATAAAATAAGAATAGTGTTTTATTTGTGCAACTTAGGATAAGAGGAAAAGTGGGGGCTTTTTATTTAATAAAAGGGGAGGGAATTCCTTTTAAATAAATAAAAACTTAGGATAAGATGGTTAGCCCATAGAAAATAATCGAATAAATGATAGAACCAGGATTTGATCTAGAATAAGCAATTTATGATTTTAGCAAAAAGGGGCTAATGACCATTTTTAGGTGATTACACTTCTTTCATAAGGACTGCTCTAATACCTTCTAAAGAAGTATCGACACACACCATGAAATCGCTCGTTGGATCGGGTATTGCTAGAATAGGTGTACTAGTCAAACACTTCTTGAGATTCTGAAAAGCCTCTTCACACTTCTCTGTCCAAACATACTTCTTCCCTTTCCTTTGAAGAGAAGTAATATGATATGCAACTCTAGAGAAGTCCTTAACAAACCTGCGATAACAAACTTGTTTCAACATGAATAAGATTATGCTTATTTTATGACACATTTTATTAGCAATAAATACTTCTCTGCTCATTTTTATATTAGTATATCTAGTTAGATATTTCTTTAATTAATTAACCCTCTAAGGACAACCAATTAAAGAGTATCATAAACTATCACTATTTTTCTAATTTTCATATTTACTTGTCTTGTGAGTTAGAAGCTACTTATAAATTTTTTATTCCTTGTCTTAAAATAATTCAAATGAGAACTTATGTCAAAGAAAAAAGAACATGGGAATTCTAATCCTTCATCAAGCACAAGGTTTTTTTATATGTTACATTTACTTAGAGATACATGATTTATGTGCAGTGATCTACATGCTCTTGAAAGTGGGCTTTAGTTTGGTGCCTAGTTTGGGTCAATAACTAGGAACATTTATATAGTTACATATTTGTTTTTTTTTTGTGTAGAGTTGGGCCCATGTACCTAGTCTTTCTTGCACTTAGCTCCATTCCCATCACTTATCCCTATGCTTAAATATGTACAGTCTCATTCCTAATGTCTTGTTAGTTTTATTTTGATCTGTAAACAAGTCCTAATTCATCATCTAATCTTATTGTCCACAGTAATCCAACCTTGCTACCTAACCTACTTCATGACTATAGCTATCTGGTTTTCCTTGTAGTTGCAATCTTGATTTTCTTAAATGTAAAATCAAAATAAAAAAGTTTAGCTTGATGACTCTCTTTTGCACTTTGGCCTAAATTCATTGTGCATAAAACTTTGCAATTTGCAGTTATGTTCATGTATACAAATACATCCATTACGTTCATTCTAATGATTCCTTTATCATTTTTTTGGTAATCCATAAAATCTAAGAATCAATACAAGGCATTTAAGAACAATAATTCATATTTGCATTTTCTATATTTGATTACACACTCATCCTAATACATGTAAATCACATAGCAATCGTTAAACAACAATTTCTGGAAGTGATTGCATGTTCTTTTTTGCATCAACACTCAAGAATTTATGTATATACAGAAGTAATTTATGAAAGTGATTGTGTATGTTTTACTCGACAGCCATTCTAAAATTTATGTATATGTTTGAAACATGTTGTTTATATAATTTGCATAGTGATTGTGGAAGCAATTTCTAAAAATGATGATATGTTTTTTTTGCATAACAATTGTTCTAGAATCTATGTATATATTTGAAATATGTTGTTTATCTAAGATATTTTAAAATACTACAAGGTTGATCGAGAGTACAATAGAAGAAAGTAATGTCTTGAATTCTATTTTGTAAAAAATTGTATAGGATGGAATCCAAAAAAATCATTAGAGATTGAGTTTATATATAGAGCAAGTTTGTAGCCGTGGACTATCCCCGAGGAGCCTAAATGAATTGATCTCGTATTACAGCTGATAATGACGCGTGCAAAAATTCATTGTTTTGCAACTAAAATTCAGCAAAGAATTTGTGTTGTATTTGTTTTTATTGTTATATGACGCAACACAAAAACACTTAATGCCTTACAAAACTAAAATACCAACCTTGTTTGACTTTGAGTTTATTATTATTATTAATAGTTTATGTACCACGCTAAAACACGTTCCCCGGCACAAGTTGTTAATTGCATTAATCCGAACACAACAGACTAATTATTGCAGGCGTAGATGAGGAGCTTAAAAATTCCCTCAACTACATATTTGTATTGGAAAAATGAGACTTCTTTGTCTTCTTTCATAGCGAATGGAATGTGAACACATGGATACACTAAGAGTGAAAGTAAAGTGTGATTCAAGTTTTCAAGGGAATAAAATTTTGTGTAGTGTAAGATACCAACATTAATAGGCTACAGGAAAAGTAGACATGAAGTTCTACTTTATTTTTTGGATATGAAGTTTTGTTATAGTTTTAGTGTGTAAAGTTGTTTTCCTTTTTTTAATATAAATAATAATACACATGAGAGTATCTAGTTATTGAATATGATTCAATTGATTTAATATTTAATATATTTATAGAATAATTTTAGTAATTTTTTATTTTAAAGTTTTTAGTATTGATTATGAGAATTTATAATTGAATGAAATGTGTTCTTAGATTTAAAATGGTAGAGAACATGTGATGTCACATTGATACATTAATAAAATATGTTTAAATGTACAACTATTATAACTCAAAGCACAACTAAGAGTCTACCCTTTTTAAGGATCATTTTGAATAAATAATGTGGCATCATATTAATGATGCCAACCTAAAATTTTAGTTATATGTAGATGGGTTTGTGAAACAAGTTGATTTCTATATAAAGGAGAGTGATTTAAAATTGTCATGTAGAATTTGAAAAACATGAAGTTAAGGTGTTCAATTATGGGCCATCTCCTCTATATAGTATGGTTTTTATGTTTGATATTATAAAATAAAGTTTCTTAAACTAAGGTGATTCTTTTACTTTTTAATTTTAATTTGATTCAAAAGAGATTAATGTTATTTTAATTTAATTCGACTAATCAAAAAATGATGTGCTAGTCTTTGAAAGTCACATCTCCCATTTCTTCTCTTTTCTTTTTTATCTAACATTCAAGATCTTAGCTCTATCTCAATTTATTTTCAAAATGATTGGTCCCATCATATCTAGGTTAAAATGTAGTCATATCGTGTTATTCCTAAAATAAATTAAATTCTAAGTGTATTTAATTTGGTGGATGAGAAAAGAAGTAGCTCAAAAAAAATTGAACTGATTTGACATTTGACATTCATTCTCACCTCCTTATATTAAAAAAGAAAGATAAATGTCTCATCCGTGTGATAGATGGAATTGAATTTTTGGTTTTTTATTTTTTAAGTATTGTTTGGTTATTGAAAAATAAGGCTTGCCATAAAAAAAATTAAAACTTTGGTCTCCTTCTAAACACTAAAATTTTTCTACTAAATGGGATTGATGTAACAAATTGAAATATAATCTAGTATAGCCCGATATTATGGTAGAATAATTTTGTAATAATTAATTTTATCAACACTACAATCATTGATATTTGGTGGATACAATGACAAATTTAAATGTGTACAATAAGAAATGGGGATCAAGGTGGATCAATTCTATCTCCTATTGTACATTAGGAAAGAGGATGAACCATTAGGTTTGAATGGGATCGAGCTCTTAATGGATATCTCTAATCCTTCACTCATATGAAAGGTTGGTTATGGGGATATGATTGAATGCTGCAAGATAGAGGAAAAATTAGACAAAAGTGAAAAGTTGTACAATATACACAGTCTGACAAAAAATAGACAACTCTATATAATAACCAAAAATGAGGTCCAGAGGTTGTCACTAAGTTGTAAACTCAATTTGAAGAAGATTTGGAGGAAGAGGTCATTTGTGTCATCCTTTTCCTTGCACTTTACAACAATTTGAATTGCAGACTAACCACAACGTCCTGAACTTCCCAAATCTGATCTAGTACAAGCATCAATTATTTCTACAAACATAAAATAAGAAAATTATTGTATAGAGAGGGGTTTGTCTCATTCAAACTTTGATTGAGGAATCAACCCTTTGAAATGAAATGAACTATGCTCAAAAGGAAAGTATTCTAATATGAAGTAGAATCTAGATCTAAATCATAAATTACCTTAAACATTGATGGTGGAATTTTTCTTTGGAATGTAATCACAATTGTTAATGCAATAACTTTGACCCCATAAAAACCTTCAAGGAAATCATGAAAGACATACCTTGCACAATGATTATTGTAGTTTGAAACAATGCTTGATGAAGAAGAAGAATGTCTTGAATGCTTGAAGACTTGGATGCTTGAAGACCTTGAGAATGCTTGGATTGAAAATTGTAGGAGAGCTCTTGAAATCTTGATTGTGGATATCACAATGAGGAGAGATAGTTTTCTTTTATACCTCTCACAATATTTTAGAGCTAAAAAATTAAAGGAGACTGACATAAATTTAAAGATGTCGTTAAATCCACAAAATGAGCCCCTGATTCAAATTTTAGGCAAAACATCAAGGAAGAGGATACACTAGGCATCTTCTTCCTCACCAATTAGGCATGAAATCATAATCATAGGTCCCACATAAAGAGGGGGTGCTATATTTTAATGGACATTTGATTACAAGGCTGAGAAGAATTTTAAAGGCCTTAAATAGTAAGACAAATCCCATGTTAATTAATAATTGATTAAATTAGTGAAATGATAAAGGAGCACACTTAGAAATAATAAATCACATCAATTTTTGGTGGGAATCAATTAAGAGAGGACTCATAATATTAATTTATAGTAATAAAGGCCCAATGAGTACTAGGCGAGTGTGAAATTGAGATCTAAGATACATTAGAAATCAATGTGGAAACCCATATATGCAAAAATGGGCTAAATTGGACATCTAAAATTATGAGTGCTTACAATTTAGGATGGTACAAAATGTAATTGATACTACAATTTGAAAAAATATTATTATTCTTGTTGGAAACTACAATTGAAATAATTGCTATATCGGACCATCAATGTCAAACCTTAATTGGTGAGACAGTTTCTATCTAGTAGAGTGCCATATCATTTGATTGATGAAGAGGATTTGAAAAGAGGAGATAACAAGAAGACCTAGTGAGAAGCTTGAGTTATGAGAAACTACAATGAACACTAGATTAGCTGGCACATTGGAAAGATAATGTTTTTTTAATCTATAATACTAAGAAAAGAAGATAGTTGATTTGAAGCATAGAACATATGAGGCAAGAAAGACTGAAAACATAGGCTTGACCGAGAAAAAGAGCAAAAGATTAAGAAACTTAACGTGTAACCTGAGTGATGCTAGTGTTGATTGAGTGCCAGTATAAGATGAGATAATATAGTGTCAAATGAGAATCAGTAATAACCGAGTATTAGAAATTGGACCGAGCGAAGACAGTGAGTGTCAAGAAGAACAATTTAGCGATGACCAAGTTATCTAGTGAAGACTGAGTAGAAGAACACAATGATGACCAAGTGTCAGAATTTTATAGTTTTTGAAGGGATTGAGATTCCCAGCTGACACAGTTGAATTCTTGGAATATGTAAAGCATGTTGAAGATAAGGATGAATGACTTGGAACATTTAATGCATGGTAAACCATGTTTGCACATTGCTATGGATGGATTCAAATATAAGTTTTGAGAAGTATTTAGAAGGTTAGAAGGAGAAAAAAATGCTAGAAGGATTTGATGAATTTGACCAAAACCTAAGAGCTATGGTGTTGATTAAGCAACAAAAGCTCAAGCTACCTAATTAAGGAGGTATAAGGATAACCTAATTGTGGGTTATGAAGAAGGTTTTTTGAGTCGATTGGTGAACCTAAGAAAAAGGATGAGAAGAGCTGTGAAGAGCTATGAAGAGTTGTGAAGTGGTGATTTCTTGAAGGGTTTCCAAGAAGATCGGAGATGGAGATGATAATGAAGGCCAGTCAGTGGATCAACATATGAGCTACATTGGATATGTATTTGTATCATTGGAAAATGGAAGAACTTCCATTTAGGACTAGTTTAGCCCTCTGAGTAGGTGGTATGTGTTCATGTCAAGCACCTTGAATGGGTATTTGACTGGATTTGTCTTTCCCCCTTGTTCTACTTTTCTCCCTCCTATTTCCAGCCTCTTTTTGGCAACTTTTTTTGAGAAATTGAGAACTTTGACTTTTTGGGTCAAGGATGACCTTGTGGGTCAAGGTCGACCTCGACCTTGACCAAGTTCAGTGTCGACCTTGACCCCGACCTAGGTCAGAGTCGACCTTGACCTTGACCCCAGGTCCAAATTTTAGGAACAAAAGTTTCAAGATGTCGGGCTTCAAAAAGTTTTATTTCCCACTTTTGGGTCGACTGTTTCGGATTTTAGAATAGTAAAATATTAAATGATATTTAATTTAGGTCCAATTCTAGGGGTTTTCACTTAATGGGAATTTATTTCTTATATGTCAGCCTCTCTAGAAGTTTGTGCCCTAGATTTGTATAAAAGGAAGCCTTCCTCCTCTCATTTTCACCAAGCAATTCCATGATCTTTCATAATCTTTTCATAATCTCTCAAGTGATCAAGAAATCATCAAGAAAGAAAGAAGGAGAAGGAAAGAATTCAAGAATTCATTCATCCTCAAGCATCCAAGAATTCAAGCATTCATCAAGGAGATCCATTGATAGCCATTGAAGGATTCAATCTCTTTGGAGCCCCCTTGTTGAAGATTTCTCCATCCACATACATTCAAGCTTCCTCCTAGTCCAAGATCCATTCAAGATTGGTGTTGAAGATCTAACACAATTGATGTGAGACATCCTACATTTGATTCTACATTCATCCATACTTGTGGATTCAAGGATTCAAATCCTCCATAAGAACTTCAACATAAGCAAGGTGAATAGTTCCATTTACTTTGTTTATATACATTGCAATTTCAATTATATTTCAAGGTTGATTCCAAACCATGATTTGATCAAGGCAAACCCCTCATCCAACAAAAAAAACCATTTTTCTTGTAGGTACATGTGTGGGACAATGAATTGCAATTAAGATCTAGATACCCTTTTCGTTGAACTTCCAAGATTCATGAACATAATTTCTGTCGGAGGTGTTTCAAGTCAAGGATGACCTTCAGTGGGGGTTAAGATTATGCCCCGGGTTAAGATTGTACCCCGATCCTAAGGTCAAGGTTGAAAGACAAAAGTTTTCTAGGTTTTCTCTATCTTTACATTTCCATGCTAGATCAGGTTGCAGAATCTCCTGAAACTGAACACAAATATCAGAAATCAATCTTTTCTAGATTTACCCTATTTTGAGGTTATTATTTATCTTATATTCAATTAAGATTTCAAGCCCATACTTTTCATAATAAAATATAAGGTTTTCTCCTTGATTCATATTCTCCATAGATTGATTCTTTTGTGCATTAACCTTTTGGTTGATAGATTTGGATCTCTACTTTGGGAATTTGGATTTAGGGCTGGATCTTGCATTTCCCATCATCATAACACACAAGAATTCATATATATATATATATATATATATATATATATATATATATATATATATATTTTTTTTTTTTTTTTTATATCTTACATTTTGGTGAACCCGCGATAGACAACTCTTTCTTTTATGGTGAGAGATATTTCATGTATTAGATTTCTTTTATGTGTTTGCATCTCATATAAACATTACATAAAAATACAAAAACATTCATTTATTCATGCTTTGTGTTTTCCTAGTTTAGTTGATTTGTGTTGCATTGGTATATGAGCTTTATTACCTCTAGTCCTATGTATAACATTCTAGTTAGAAGAAGTCGTAGATTCATAGGTGCCTTTGATCTTGAATCTTCTTCTTCTTTCCTTAGGATCCGACATGAAAAATTGATTATTCATGATTCCAACCCTACTATGGAGAAAAAATATTCTCACTCATCTCATGATGAGGATGATGCTTTAAGATTTCCTCCTGAACAAGTCCAAAACATCTCAACTGAACTTGATAAAATGGGTAATTGGCTTATTCAAGAAAACCATAATCAAGATTCTATTCAAGCTATAGAGGCTCTTAAGAAAGTTCTTTGTGATAATGATCAAGGTGTTAATCTTCTTCATGGTATTACTCACCTCATGCATTCAAATGTTAAACCTTTAGCTCAAGAAGCTCAAGATCTAGGATTTATTCCTCCGGTTACTAACTTGTCAAACCTTCTTCTATTCCTTTACCTAGTATTCCTACTTATGCCCCTTCTTTGGTGACTACAATGGTTCCCTCTCTTTCTATGAGTGTTCCTCCTGTATCCCTTCGTACATCACAACCTTCTTACCATAATGTTCCTTTTACTTATTCCAATCCTCTTCCAGCTATGGTTCCAAGTGTTCCTCCACTTGTGTCTTCCATTCCTACTGCTTCTTACACTTTACCTAGTGTTTCTAATGTTGTTGTGCCTACTATTTCCTCTACTGATTCAACAATCATCAGTTTGGCTCAAATTGTGTCATCTTTACAACAAAAACTTGCTTCTTTAACTCAAAACAAGTTTAGCATTCCTACATGTGACATGGGAAGTCCTCTATCCCTAGAAATCATTCGTATTCTTGTTCCTCAGTAAGTTGATATGCCTCGTCTCAAGAATTACAATGGAAAAGGAGACCCTATTACTCATGTTAAAACATTTCAAATCCTTTCTAGTGACTATGCTCATGACCATAGGATTTTAGCCAAGCTTTTTTCTAGAACCTTCCGTGATAAAGCCTTGCAATGGTTTTTTTCCTTGCCTCCTTATTCTATTGACTCATTTCCAAAACTTGCTAATGTTTTTATTCAACAATTTCAAAATAACATTGGTCTGCAAGTGTCTTTGACTGATTTGATGCATTGTAAACAAAATGCTAAGGAAAAATTGACTGAATTTATTGGTAGATTTAAGCATTTGCATGCTCAGATTTCCTATCCTATTCCTGATATTGATATTCAATGTATATTTATTTCAAATTTACAAAAGGATATTAGAGATAAGATTCTACTTATTGAACTTACCTCTTTTCAACAACTTTGTGCAGTGCTTCATCATCATCAATTACAAGTGAGTCAATTTGAGAGAACCACTCCAATGGCTCCTGTTCGAGTTGATAAGAGTGATGCTACTCCTAATCCAAACAAATTTCAGAAGCCTAACGACTATGTCAAGATAAACAAACAAGGGAATATAGTTGTTGATCAAGTTGCTATTGCATCTCACAATGCCACTTTTGTAGCCACTACTTTTCACCTAAATCATACGTTTACTCCTCTCTCTAAATATTTACATTCTATCATGAATAGGTTGTGTTGGTGTTTCAAAATGACTTATGCTCTTAGGCTACCAATATACCTTGAGACAGATTTTAGGAGTGGTTAGTTCCAAAATGTAAAAGGATCTTAGGGTAATTGGACCAACTATAGGGACAAGACTGCCCTCTTCACTTCTGGCTCTGCAAAACCAAGGCGGGTGCACCTAACCCAGTGAAAACTATACCTTACACACCAAAGTCTAGGTTTATAGAATAGATGATAGCAAGAAAGTACTAAATGCCAACCTTACATTCATTGACTCTACATTACTATGGGGTAACAAAACTACACAATCAAAGATTTAAAATTTAAAATGGTTCTTGATTTCAAGATTTGGATTGCAATAACTTCAATCAATGTATGTTAACAAAAGATTTATTCATCTAGGCCAGTGCCTCATCCATTGGGCAAGATTTCTTAGACACAAAAGATACACAGATCAGAGAATATCTGAGATTCATAACCATAAATACATTTACCACAATCCTTACTACTTACAAAGAATCCTTATGTAGACAAGGGTAAACTCACATCCCATCTAGAGCACTATTTAATCCAATCCTAGACCAAAACTCAAGAATGAAGATACATACATAAAATAATATGTAACGAACTAGAAAGCTCGAAGCCTACCTGACTTGAAAAAGAGGAGAGAGAAGAAACATATATTTGTATTAAGTATGATGAATCATTTCTGTGCATACAATTAGTCACAACAAATCATGCTTGCAAAATATTGCTTAGACCTGCAACTTTTATCTCTCATTAACAAGCACTAACACAAAATTATTACAACCCTAACTGAGAATAGGGCTCACCAAGAAAAAGGTTTTGAACACCTAACTCCCAATTCCTTTGAATGATCATGAAAAATCCTTTTATCTCAAGGATTGCAACAAGCCATTGATGATCATTCAAAGCAACAATTCAAAATCACCTAACTCAAACAAACAGTGAATGCAGACAAGACAAGCTCCAAGCATATGGCCGGTGAGATCAAAAAAATCATCAAACTCTGCAACTGATTCGACCATGTACCAACTCCAAGGACAAAAAATCACCACAAAAGCCTCGTTAATTCTGGCTACAACAGAGAAAAGCATGACCCACTTGTCAATCTTTCCTCGATAGAGGCTCCAAGGACACAATATCATGCTGGAACAACTGCCAGGATCATCTTCATAAATTCTCACCTGCAACCAAGCTGGAAATGACCAAAAATGGTCCTGCATTATGGCTCTTTTGGTGCATTGTCTCCTAACACTACAGAAAAACCCTCAAATCATTTGAAAACTGACGACAACGACCACTTGATCTATCTTTAAAACATGGCCGTCGATCCATTTCCTCCCGGCACATTGGACAGTTCACAAAATATTAACATAATGGTCAGCTCATATCACATCTCTTAAATAGAATCAAATGGTTGTCGCTATATTGTGATGCCTAAATAGCATGCATCTTCTACAAGTATAACGACAACCACAAGATCTACTTGAGCTTTAAACATGCCTGGATGCCAAAAAACTGGCCCCACTGACAATCTGCCAAGTCACAAATCCATCGACCAATCAGGAGCAAGCATCTCAACACTTTGTGGCACATTGGACCCACCTTCTGTTGACCTTAATACACAGGAAGATCGGATGACTGGTGCATGATCTCATAAGCTCCAAAGATTCCATGCACCTTTACGCTAGCCGTTGATCTTGAATCTCTTGATTGAGATACCGAGCCTGCCTGACAACACACTGCCATATCACTATTCTTCAACCAATAAAATGCCACCACCTCAGCACTAGTCAGTGGTCCCACTCATTTGAAAAGATGCACTATAAAGAGAGATCAACGGTTGTCATAAGATCTCATAGAGGAGAGAGAATCTATGAGAAGATACTTTAACCGTTCGATTGAATTTTGATAGAGAACTGGGCCCAAGAAAAAGAAAGGCCATCGAGACTTAGGAAAAAATAAAGTGCCAACTAGTTAGACTTAGGGAAATATTAAACGGGGTCCAGCCTAGGATAAAAAGATATGAAAAAATGACCCCGCAAGTGATAAAAATAAAGCATATGCTTTATAAATCAGTTAAGTGGCCTGAAAAGGTAATGCATAAATAGAACAAGTCCATCGCAAACTAGGGTTTTCTGCAATTTTGACCAAACTTGAACCCTAAAGAAATGAAAATTATGTAGAGGGATTCAACACAAAAACCTGGAAGACACAAAAACTTCAAAATTTCGGGGGGGGGGGGGGGGGGGTGATAGGAAAAATAGAGAATACTACCAACAGTGGGTCATACTCGGGGATGTGTATCTCCTACAGATACAACAAGTAAGCTAGAATCTCCTGGAAGAGTAGACCAAGCCAAAACTTGACCCCAAAACAACACGACTATACAGAGGAAAACCTAAACTAATGGTCATGGAAAAGATACTTTATAAGAAGTAAAACTTTAGGAATTATCCATGAACATGCAATTCCAAAGTACCACTAGTCAAATCCTTCAGGACATAAGAATATGTTCCCCATTTGCTTTCAATAAGATAAGGGCCCAACCAGATAGGATCAAACTTCCCATGCTTTCCTTTATCTTCCAATCTTGCAGTCCACATCAGAACAAGATCATCTACTTCAAAACTTCTCTGGGTAGCCCTTTTATCAAACAGATTCTTACACTGCCTCTGTAATCTTTCATTTCTTTCATGTGCATCTCTCCTTACCTCATCCAACTGGATCAACTCATTCATTCGTACCCTCATCTCATCATCTAAATCTTCATCATATGCCTGGATAAACTTATCTCCTTATCTAAATTAGGGTTTTCTTTGCATATATAGTCTTATCTCACGTGTCTAACTCCTTAGACAACCCTAATCATTCTTAGACACCAAAACCCTTAAGACAAACCCTTGTTGTCAGCAACTTTTGAAAAGTTGCAAATGTTGCACAAGAAACAAATTTACATCTTTTACATCTTTTCACTTTTTAGGTGATTTAACTCCAATCTAACCTATCTAACCTCAGTTAGATCTCCTAGGGCATCAAAGGACCCTAAAACCATTAATAATATCATTTTTCCACTTGATAACATTATCAAGTACAGTGCATTAATTGAGCTATTTTAATGTTCTTTAGCCTAGAACTGAGCACTAAACTAGACTCACTCACACAATACCTGGTCCACATGACCTTGTGTATTTAAAATGCCCTTTAAGAGGGTCTTTCACATTCTTTCACACAAAAAATGAGATAGCCAACTGGCTTCCTAGGGGTGCTCCTGCACTAGTACAACTACAAAGAAAATATGGGACACACTGACAACTATCTATGGTGGAGACACAAATGTACTAAGAGCCAAATCTAAAAGCTTGAGAGGTAAGTTTGATGAAATGAGAATGTTGGAAAGTGAGACTATTGTACAATATTGTGGCCGAGTTAAAGAGGTTGTGAATGCTATTAGAGGAGATAATGAAAATATTGATGATGAAACTATTATTAGCAAGGTATTGAGAAGCCTACTTCCTATTTATGTGACATAGGGTAGAGATGGAGGATCCAATAATGGATGATCCAAACCTACACTACTGATTATAACAACAACAAGCACAATGGAAATCAACAAGATAATGTTTCAAAATAGAATATAATTCAACATGCTCAGCTGTAAGGCCTTTTGGGTTGCGGCCTTATAAAATGAATTAAAAATTATCCAAGCTAGTCTAGCTCTGAAACACATCAGAAACTGATGAAAACACTAAGGCAGATCTAAACTTGAGCTCACAAGCCTCCAAGCATGAAAACCACTAGCTCTGCTATTACAATATCAAATAAAACATTTGATATACAAGATCTCTTAGGATCCAATTATTCTTCTACTCTCATGCTACTACCAATCTACCTCATGTCCCATAAACATCTACCCAAACTCTCAATATATAGCTAGCTAAGCCACAAGTTAGCCAGTCAGGCATTTAATTGCAATATAGGTCTAGTCTGTAAGAGTAAACCAAAACTAATGAAAGAATGATCAAAACATGATGCACCTTTGGATTTATGTCCAAACATGACCCAATAACATTCCCTTAACTACAAAAGGCCCCATCTCATCACATGGAACCGTGCAAGAAGAAACACTCCACGTTTCACGTGAAAACTGCTAGAAAATAGGTCCCCCCCAAAAAAGGTCATAACTTTTTACTCATAATGAATTAGGACTTTCACTCTAGGGAAAAGATATCATTTTTGGTCCTCTTTAATTCCCTAAGAGTGAAAATTTTGATTCATTAAGGATCAAGGTTGCCATGACGTGCAATTAGCACCAAAACTGTAGAAAAATGTGGCTCCGACGGCAAGTAAAACAACTCCAACTTTGAAACAGTCCTTCCAATCCTTATGAGATATTAGGGGAAGGTTAAAAATTAGGTCCTCAACATCATGTAATCTTCACACAACATGAAACCAATAAATGAAATGATTACAATGCAAACAACAAAAAATAGGAAATGTTTTTGGTTGATGCAAGATTGCTCTAAGCTTGAGATGCTCCTGCATCAGACACCCCAGGTAAATAAAAAAAATGTTCTCATGAACATTTCAAGGGAATTAGAATAGGTATGCCATATCTATTCTTAACCCATATCTCCTCTTGTCCTTCATTCCATGCTATCTTTACTTTATCCACTGTCACACTCAACAAATCATCTTGTCCTGCACTTTTCTCATCTTTCCTTTTTGCTACTGACAGATTTTGATTTTGATTACCTTTTCCACTTTTGATTACACCAGAACTTTAGTGAATCACATCTTCTCCAAACTTACTAATCATCTCAGCATCATCTACAGTCCTCTCTGTCACTAGTGCCATCATTTGCTGCACTATCTTTTTTAGAAAGTCCATCTACCTCTTAATCTCAACAAGTTCCTCAGCCATATCATTCCCTTTTCCTTTCAAACTCAACTTCCTTTCATCCAAAGGAATAGGTTCATCAACTCTCTGCTCCTGATGTTTTTCATAAGGATAGGACCCGATAACTCCACATCCCTTAGCTCCAACTTCCTACAAGGGTAATAACTTATGCCTAGATCCACCATGCATTACCACATATGTATTTGCACGACCATCAAACATAACATGTCTATCAAATTTCCAAGGTCTCCCAAGCAATAGATGACAAGAATCCATAGGAAATATATCACATAATATTTCATCATGATAAGATCCAATCTAAAAATTAACCAAGCATTGTTCTTCAATCCTAACCTTAGACGTGCATCTTGTATCCAACTAATCTGATAAGGATTAGGATGTTTCCTTCTTTCCAAATTCAACTTACTAACCATCTCTTCTAAAACAAAGTTCTCAGAACTACCACCATCAACTATGAAATTACATACCTTATCCTTGCACTTACATTTGGTTCTAAACAAATTTTTTCTTTGCACTGGTTCCTGGATACATGTAGCCAACCTCCTAGTGAGAAGAAATTCACCTTGTTCAACAACATTCTCAATGTTTTCTTTAGCAGTTAATGTAACTCTTTTCTTAGGACATTCAAAACTTCTATGACCTTGTTCACCACATTAATAACAAGTAAAAGTGAACTCATTTCACCTTCTCCCTCTCTGTCCAACATTGTAGTTATTAGAAGCTAGACCACTGCCAAATCCTTCACCAGTCTTCTTAGGATTACCTCCAGCAACTGTTTCATTAGTCTTTCAACTTTTGTTCCTATTATTTTGTCTTCCTTCAAACCTCTTGTTCAGCTTCTCCTCAATCTTCAATGCCATCTGATAATCATCTCCTATAGTTGTCATCCAAATAGTAACTAACTCTTCTTGAATACTAGGTCTCAAGCCACAAACATACCTAGCAACCTTCTCTTTATCAACTTCAAAATGACCAGTCCTAATTAGGAGTGTAAAAATCTTCAGTATACTCTTGCATTGATTTGTTTTTCTGATTCAAAGCTTGCATCTTCTTAAACATCTCTAATTCATAATCCACCAGAATGAACTTCTTCTTCAACTTGTCAACCATTCAGTTCCATCTAGTGATCTTTTCCTTTCCTCTCCTACTTCTTTCCAATTGAACTTCCCTCCACCAAATATTTGCATGACCTTTCAACTTAGTCTTTCCAAATCAAAATCTATCAGGATCTTCTATTTCTTCATACTCAAAGTACTCATCTATCTCATTAATCCAATCAATCAACTCTTCTGGCCCAAGGCTTCCAACAAATGTAGAAACTTCAATCTTAGGTCTTTTCGCAATTTTAGACATAGCTTTCAGGATTCTACTTTCTTCTGGATCTCTGACTTCTTCTATAGCTTCTTCAAATTGATCTTCTTCAGACTCATCATCACTATCCTCTTTCAAGGTAGTCTTCTTCTTTCTCAATTCCTCTTGCAGATCTTGCACTTGTTTCTGCAAAGCCCTAAAATTATCAAGACTGAATTCTCCAGTAGGTTCTTCCTCTGAGATCTCACGAGCTCTCCTCGGAGGCATCTTCAATTCAAGGTCTTGGTGTAGACTGCCTCAACCTTGGTGCTCTATCTACACACTCAAGATCTTCAAGATCTGATACCACTTGACACAGGGCAGAGATGGATGATCCAATAATGAAAGATCCAAACCTACACTGCTGATTATAACAACAACAAGCACAATGAAAATCAACAAGATAATGTTTCAAAATAGAATTTAATTCAACGTGCCCAACTGTAAGGCCTTCCAGGTTGTGGCCTTATAAAATGAATTACAAAGTATCCAAGCTAGTCTAGCTCTGAACCACATCAGCAACTAATGGAAACACTAAGGCAGATCTAAACTTGAGCTCACAAGCCTCCAAGCAATCTCCTTGTCTCCAAGCATGCAAACCACTAGCTCTGCTGTTACAATAGTAGATAAAACATTTGATCTACAAGATCTCTCAGGATCCAATTATTCTTCTAATCTCATGATACTACCAATCTACCTCATCTCCCTTAAACATCTACCCAAACTCTCAATATATAGCCAGCTAAGCCACAAGTCAAACAGTCAGGCATTTAATTACAATATAGGTCTAGTCTGGAAGAGTAAACCAAAACTAATGAAAGAATGATAAAAAAATGATGCACCTTTGGATTTAGGTCCAAAAATGACCCAAGAAAATTCATTTAACTATGCAAGGCCCCATCTCATCACATGGAACTGCACAAGAAGAAACACTCCATGTTTCACGTGACAACTGCTAGAAAATAGGTCCCCGAGAATAAAGGTCATAACTTTTTACTCATAATGAATTAGGACTTGTGATATTGGGAAAAGATATTATTTTAGGTCCTATTTAAGTCCCTAAGAGAGAAAAGGATTATTCATTAAGGATCAAGGTCACCATGAAGCGCAATCAGCACCAAAATTGTAGGAAAATGCAGCTTTGACAGCAAGTAAAACAACTCCAACTTTGAAATGGTCCATCCAGTCCTTATGAGATATTAGGGGAAGGTTCCAAAATAGGTCCTCAACATCATGTTGTTAATCTCTATTGAGCATTTAAATTTTTCATTAGTATCAAAAGATAGTAAATAGGTCGGTCGGTCATTTATATTGAGACAGTTGGTAGCTAGAACCAAGACAGAGCAGTCGGTAAAGCCTTTACACCGAGCATCACATAGTTAACCAAGCACCAGTGACACTGACATCGATGGTTAGTAAACACTGACCATCACAGTATACACTGAGAAGATTATATAGTGTTTACTGATGATCACAGAAAATGGCATAGTAATCAGAAATGGCACATTATTCTATGCAAATGGTTATAACAGATTGTAAAATAGTTTACCAAGATCGAGGAGCATTTATTGTAAATGATATTCATTAAATGCAATGATTATCTTATTTGTATTATTTGATCTAGGTTATTTTTCACCATAGCTCTTAGGGTTATGATTATTTTTGTAACCTAATTTTTGCTTAAGCGACAAAATAGAACACTATATATTGTATATGTTCACACCATTTTATGAGGTTGTTGAACTGATATATATGAATCATGGAGCACTTGAATAAATTTCCTATCTTCAAGACAATCATTTTACCGAGCAGAACAGAGTGCAGAGGATTTCAGATTGAGTAGAATCAGACAAGGTTACCGAGCAGAATAGAGTAGAGAACCATCATAGATAAGGTGATATGTTAATGAGCACTTATAGATCTATTTTAGACAATTGATTTGTCAACTAGAAAATAGTTTACCTATTACTTTCTGACAAATGTGATATAGTTTTTGTGAAATCTCTTAACCGAGTAGACTTAACAGTCTTTGTATAAATCTCTTAACCGAGTACACACTTCATATAGTGTTGTTAAATCCTATAACTAGGTAGATCTAGCTGATCTAATATGTTACCCCTAACAGGGTAAGATCACCAGAAGTGATCAAAACTTGTAGCCTTAATAGAAAAACCTTTTCTATTTGCAGTAGTGAAGAATTTGTGGGTGTCATCCCCACCGCAGTTTTTACCTTCTAACAAGGGTTTTTGCGTTACCAAAATACTTGTGTTATGTGATTGTCATATTGATTTCATATTGTTTACTTTCCTAAGTTAACTAGATGATTGATTTATGCAATTAGATTCAAGTTATTTTGATCGGTTATCATAGTATTCAGTTATAGATTAGAAAGGTTGTGCAACTAAAGTTTTTGAAGGCACTGATTCACCCCTCCCCTCTTAGTACCTATATCTCCTAATTCCAACAATTGGTATCAGAGCACAGTTCTCTTGTTGAATAGTTTAACCACTGAAGGGAAAAGATCTAAGTCATGGAGAGATACAAACTTGACAAGACTATTGAGAATCAAAAGATACAAATGCAGATGTTTGTGGAACAATATAAACAAGCCAAGGAAGAACTGAAGAAATTACTGGTTGAAAGAAAGAACCTTGCAATTCAATAGAATGAAATAAGTTATCATGAAGAACCTATTGATGACATATTTGATCACATTGGATCAAGCTCTGGAAGCATCTCTGACGAATTTGAAAGCATAATGTCTAAATTATCTGAAAAGAATCAGCATCTATCCGAGCAAGTGAAAGCACTTCAAATTGGTCATCAATCTCAAATGGTGAGAATGATGGAAATCTTGAACAATGGTAGACAAGCTAAACAAGATCAAAATCTAGCTATTGAAGACTGAAGACTGATGACTGAACAAATTCAAGAAAAAGAAAGTGAAATCCAGAGACTCATTGATCGTCACTTCCAAGTATCAAATCAAATGATGATAGTAAATCAAGAAATGAACCGAGTAAATGGAGAATTATCAAGAAGACTTGAAGATGTAGCAACACTCAGAGAAGATAATGAAAAACTAAGAAATGAATTAAAAACACAAAAGAAACACAATGAGATGATGAAGATAGCCGAGGACAGCTCTAAAAAGATTGATGATTTTCTGACTAATCAGAGGAGATTCAGAAGTAGAGCCGGTATAGGCTACACCAGTGAAGGAGAATCATCACAACAAGCTAAAGAAGTCAACAAAAATCAAAATTAGAAACCTAAAGTGATGACATGTTACCACTATGGAAAACCAGGACATACATCTAATGTGTGCAGAAGAAAAGCACAAGGTAAACCTCATGTCATTCCAAAATTCAATGGATATTGTTATTATTGTGGTAAGTTTGGACATTCGGCCTATGAATGCAGAGCTAAGAAGAATGACATTGCTAATAATACTACTCAGGAGAAAGTATGTTATACTTGTAATAAGCATGGACACACTACAAGGGAGTGTAAGGAGAAAATGAAACAAGTCTGGATAGCTAAAGAGAAACTACAATGAAAGCCATATCAACCAAAGAGACAAGGTAACACATATGTTTGGGATTATAATACATGAACCAGTTGTACTACATGTGGTCGGTATGGACATATTGCAGAAAACTATTTCAGAGAGAGTCAGATTGGACAATCAAGAAATAGGTCAAATACAAGAATGGCATGTTTGCACTGTCACAAGGTCGGTCATGTAAGCAAGAACTATAGAGACCAAGCACCAGATGAAAACCATATATTTGAGAGTGGATATAACATTGCAGAAATTACAAAGGTAAGGAACAAAATGTGGAAGAAGGCATCTAATGAGAATGCTAAGTTAAGTAACATTGTCGGTGAAACCTCATCCACTGGATTGGGTGACATCGGTACCTCCACTTAAGATGACAAAGGTATGTATGGAACTGACATTTTAAATGATCGTATTTTAAATACAGTTCCTTATATGTGATGTACAAATACCAAATCTGCATGAATGAAGATGCACTATGGTTTATGTGTTATAAGTTTACAAATATTCTCTAGTCGGTAAAAGATGGAACATGAGTTGGTTACCCGTCGGTAATCACTATACAAGGTTAATCGACAATAGTTCAAACCGATGAAGAAATTCTATGTTAACTAAGAAAAATATATTGTAGACATTATCGAGAAGAAAATCATTTCATACCGAAAGTTAGGTCACACATTTAATGCATCAAAGTTTGAGTGAGAATATCAAAAAACCCTATATATACATGGAAACAGAGTTCATTGTTACATTGCAATTTCAAGGAAAGAAGATTTTACAGAGAAGAGTTTGAGCTAAAATTTTTAGAACAAATTCAAAGCTACAGTAGATTGAACCGATGACAATTCTTTGATGAAAACTTGTAAGTTCATCTGCCTACCGAACACTGGCTATCTATTGTTTTTCAAAACCCTAGGAACAATTTATGGCATCATCTTCGACTGCAAGCAAATCACAAACATTGAGGAGGAAGTGGAATTAATTTTTAGGGCACACTTTGCCGAGGAGAAATTCAAACCTCATCCTAAGGTCGCAGCACAAACAGATGATATGGGAACATTTTCTAGCATTCCTGATAAGGTTTTGTTAACAAAAGATGTTAGGTCTTACATTCACTGCAAGATCAGTGAAGTATGTGATTTTGAGACCATAGTAGCTTATCAGCAAATCTATGGACCAGATGGAAAGATCAAATCCGAATATAAGAAGATTGAAGAGTCAGGGTTATGGTGTTTCACATATTTCCCACAATCATTTCACAATGACTAGATAAGAATCATGCTGAGCATATTTCATGACGGAAAATTTTGGTTAGACAAACCTGTTGAGGTCACCAAGAAGATTATCAATAGGGTTACTAGGTACCCTACAACAGACAAAGCCAAAGCATTTAGAAGTTCATCTCATCTCGATGTAGAAAAGAACATTGGAGCTCAATGGGACGGTAGGGCACTGAAAATAATAACTATCAAAGATCCAGTGGTAAAATTCATAGCTCATGTCATCGAGTACAAGACATTTCAATCAAGCAGACCAAATAGTGTACCCTACAATGCCGTGGACATGGCTTACAAAATTGTGAAGAAAGATCACCAGGTTGATCTTGCTGAGCTACTAATACACTAGCTGCATGACAACATGAAGACTATAAAAGCAAAGAAGTCCAATACATGTAAGTATGGATCACTGCTTGTTTGTACATTCCTTTATTTGCAAAAATTTGTACCAGGTATTGGAAAAGTTAATTGGCAATCAGATAGACCGATAACTACACAAATCAGTGATATGATAAGAAGTCTAGGAAACAATTTGAACAAGGAGTTCAATGCATATTTCAATGAATTTCAAACAAAAATGCAACAAAGAAGCAGAATTCCAAAAGAATTAGTAAGTAAATTTGAAGATGACATATGCTTTGTGGTAAGCATAGACCACTCAATGATAAAGGTAGTAGAACCAAGAACAAAATGGCTAGCACCAATGGGTTATGAAATGAATCATGATTTTGCTTTGAAATCCATCAATGCATTGCTAGCATTACCGATTGACATCACTGCTAGTAGGATTGGAGTGTATGAGGAAGCTATGTCTAGAATCACAATGGACATTGAGATTGGTAAAATGTCAAGAAGGGAAAAGAAAATGAAAAAGGATCTCACAAAAAAATATGGAACTACATTTGACACACCTAAGGAGTCACTGGTTGATGAGGCAACCAAAGGTCAGTTATAGTTGGCTGAAAAACCCTATGACAGCGAGGAGACTGAGTTAGACAAAGAGAAGGATAATACACCGGTTCCTCCCACCAATGATGAAGAAGAAATCCAACTACCCACAACTGATGAACAAGATATTCAGCTACCAGAACTTGAAGGAATGAGGACATGTTCAACAACTACAGCACAATCAACTGAGCAGAAAGAAGAAGCAGTAAAAGTAGCAAAAAGAAGAGCAGCTACACCGACGAAGAAATACATCAAGAGAAAGAACAAGAAAGCACCTGAGCCACTGAAGAAAAAGAGAAAATACATAAGGAGTAAGGAAGATATAGAGGAGATTGACACTAAAAATGACCCTGATCAATTCAAGCTAGTTCGTAACAGGGATAGCACTATAGAAGAAATAATTGAAGATATTATTGAGAATGGAAATCTTAATGATCCGGGCATAGACAACTTTAACAACATGTCAATTAAGGACAAGACAAAGATAGAACTTGCTATTGTTCAAATGATGATCAAGTTCAAGAGAGTACTAATGGAATTTGCATGTCAATTGCCAAAGGAACTTGATGACAAAATAAGTGAGAGATGGGCTATTACACTTGATATAGAGAAAAGGAAAAGAGAACAATCACTAAGCCGTGCAGCCACCCACTTTAGCTATGCTGTGGTAAGTGAATACATGACAAGGTATCAGCCTAGATTTTTAGTCAAGAATAGAGCTATGTAGATTTTGGATGAGAATGTAGATGATATGGATGTCATATGTGACTCTCTATGGACATCAATTTTTAAAGTAGAGGAGAAAGCGGAACAGGAAACATTCCTAAAACTATCTAAAAAGAGACACAGTTCAAAAGGTAAAAGTATTTTCATTAATGATAGTAAAGGAAAGAAAATAGAAGACACTGGTATATTAGTTACCGAGGTCATTGATATCACTGACCAAAAGGAAGAAATCAAAATTTCATAGGATGCACCGGATCAAGCTAAGATCCACTTGCAAAAGAAAACTGACGATGATGCACTCATTGAGGACATCACTAATGGTGATCCCAATGATAAGGATGACAAAGATGTAATAATTACACAATACAAAGATGAAGCATTAAACACTGACAATGTGTGTACATCTCTACTAGGTGAGCTACCTGTACTTGTAGAGGTAGTTGAAATAATTTCACAAGTACAACCTAATGTCTCTCATCCTGAGCCAACCAAAGATACAACTGAGATTCAAGCACCCAAGCAACCTACAGATACAAATGAGCCTAACCAACCAAAGGCATAGTCTACAGAACAAAAGGAACCTGAAGAAACCAAGTCAACCGAAGTGAACCCACCTGACACTACCACCGAGACTCCTACACCATCTACCAAGGAGTAGAAGAAGGATGATATAATGTCAACCGGGAAAGATACTCCAAGGAGTGAAGAAAAAGCCATTGTCATAAGTGAGAAGAAGTCACCTCTTGCTCTGAAAAAGAAGAAGAAGAAAGGAAAAGGGCTGGTCACCATTGATGAAGTCATCATTATACCTGATTGTGACCTGAGAACCTTAAGCCCTGAGGATCTAAGTAATTATGGGGAACTATGTTCAAGGAAAGCGGCACAAGAAAAGTTAAGGCAAGAACACAAACATAAAGAAGTGTTAAATGATGTATGGGATATTCTACAATAGATAGTATCAGAAACAACCATTGATGAGACTACTCCCATTTTAGATCAACTTGCCACCCTTGCTAACAAAATCAATGCCCTTGATACAGATGTAGACAAAAGAATTGAAGAACAGGCAGAGTCAAAGATTCAAAACAAATTGGCAAAAAGGATTAGCACAGAAGTGGCACTAAACAAGGTGAAATTATCTGCGGTCATTACTGAGGTAAAATCTATCACCCAGATAATCTGTCAACTGCTAATAAAGCTTTGTACTTCAGACACCTTCACTGTAGAAGTCAGTGAAAATATAAAAGGTTTAGAAGAAGAAATTAAGTCAAGTATACAAGCAGCTATCGCCAAGCCAACTACTTTCTTAAAGCATATTAACTGAGTCCAGGAACTCCGACGGCTGATAGCAAACTTAAGGAAACAAGAAGCACACATCACCGATCAGGTCACAGAGTTATAGAAAGAACTCACTCCTTACCTAAATATTTTTGAAGCACATACTGTCAAAGTTGAACAACTTGTGGCAACATCAGAGATTTCAGTGTTGGATAATATCTTTGACATGCATGCACAAGTCGGTCTTGAGCATATTTCTCTTACCAACTTGAAAGAGGAATGGGACAACCTCTTGGAGTCTGTGAAGTAAACCCATCCACACATTTTTGACAAGATGTAAGTATACATTACATATTTTTTTTGGGAATTTGGCATTATTATCAAAAAGGGGGAAAACATGTATATGCCAAATGGTAATATTTTTGATATGTATATTACATACTACCAGGAGCATGCACCGAGGGGGAGTACTTTTGTAGTACTTAGAAGTTTTTTTGTGGATATGTATATGGTAGAGACATAAGGAATATATAGAAACATTTTTGTCTATATGCATTTTGGAGTTTTGATACTAATGCCAAAGGGGGAGATTATTAATCTCTATTAAGCATTTAAGGTTGTCATTAGTATCAAAAGAAAGTAAACAGGTCAGTCGATCATTTATATTGAGACAGTCGATAACTAGAACCAAGATAGAGCAGTCGGTAAAGCCTTTACACCAAGCATCACACAGTTAATTGAGCACCAGTGACACCGACACTGACAGTCAGTAAACATTGAGCATCATAGTATACATCGAGCAGATTATACAATGTTTACTGATGATCACAAAAAATGACATAGTAATTAGAAATGGCACATTATTCTATGCAAATGGTTATAACAGATCATAAAATGGTTTACCAAGATCAAGGAGCATTTATTGTAAATGATATTCATTAAATGCAATGATTATCTTATTTGTATTAGTTGATCTAGGTTATTTTGCACCGTAGATCTTAGGGTTATGATTATTTTTGTAACCTAATTTTTGCTTAAGTGGCAAAATAGAACACTATATATTGTATATGTTCGCACCATTTTATGAGATTGTTGAACTGATATATATGAATCACAAAGCACTTGAATAAATTGCCTATCTTCAAGATAATCAATTTACCGAGCAGAACAGAGTGCAGATGATTTCAGATTGAGCAGAATCAGACAAGGTTACCGAGTAGAACAAAGTAGAGAACCATCACAGATAAGGTGATATGTTAATGAGCACTTATAGATCTATTTCAGAAAATTGATTTGTCAACTAGCAGATAGTTTACCTATTACTTTCTGACAATTGTGATAGAGTTTTTGTGAAATCTCTTAACCGAGTAGACTTAACAGTCTTTGTATAAATCTCTTAACCGAGTACACACTTCATATAGTGTTGTTAAATCCTATAAGTAGGTAGATATAGCTAATCTAATATGTTACCCCTAATAGGGTAAGATCACCAGAAGTGATCAAAACTTGTAGCCTTAACATGCAAACCTTTTCTATCTGTAGTAGTGAAGAATTTGTGGGTGTCATCCCCACTACAGTTTTTACCTTCTAACAAGGGTTTCTACATTACCAAAATACTTGTGTTATGTGATTGTCATATTGATTTCATATTTTTTACTTTCCTAAGTTAACTAGATGATTGATTTATGTAATTAGATTCAAGTTATTTTGATCGGTTATCATAATATTCAATTATAGATCAGAAAGGTTGTGCAACTAAAGTTTTTGAAGGCACTGATTCACCACTCCCCTCTCAGTACCTATCTCTCCTAATCCCAACACATGTAAGCTTCACACAACATGAAACCAACAAATGAAATGATTACAATGCAAACAAGAGAAAACATGAAATGTTTTTGGTTGATGTAAGATTGCTTTAAGCTCGAGATGCTCTTGCATCATTATGCTATTAGAGTTTCTGTAATACAAGAACTGAGATGTGCTCCTTGTAACAACTTAACTTTGGAAGGTCTTTTCAGTAGACTTACTACTTTTGAGCTATCGATTTTTGATAATTTCACCTCTCCTAGTATTGAATCTGCATTCAAATCTCAATTGATTCTTCATAAGTCTAAGAAAGGAAAATAAAGATGTGTGAATAGTGATAGTGACACCTCTCATGATGACCTTAATGATCTTGAGGCACTAATAGATAGAAGAATACCTAGAGGAAAAGGAAAATTCAAAGGTAAACTTCCTATAAATTGTTTTTCTTGTAACAAAGTTGGCCATATTGCAGCAAGATGTTCCGACAGAAAAGACAAGGATGAAAGGAGAAAAAGAAAGTACAAAGAGAAAAGTGATGACAAAGACTACATAAGCTATAAGGACTACAAGGAAAAAGGTAAGAAATCTTGTTATATTGCTGAAGAAGAAATTGATAGTGAATTTGATGATCATGATGTAGAAGTTATTTATATTGCTATGAAAGATGATTTTAATGAAGATGAGAAAACTGCACTTATTTCATATGTGAGTAAAGGTGATAGATGGATAATTTATAGTGGTTTCTCACATCACATGACTAGTGATAAAAGTAAGTGTTGGAAATAGGAGAGATAAATACTGAGAGGGGAGGGGTGAATCAGTATCCACTAAAACTTTTACTTAGATCCCTTCAATACTGAATATGTAAATTGTATTTACTTATCAAAATAACTTGCATGAAACAATTAAATAGATAACTTATGAAAGTAAATAAACATAAAATCATCAATGTAATCACATAACACAAGTATTTTGGTAATGTAGAAACCCTTGTAAGAAGGTAAAAACTGCGGTGGGGATGACACCCACAAATTCTTCACTACTGCAGATAGAAAAGTGTTTGCCTGTTAAGGCTACAATTGTGATCACTTCTAGTGATCTTACCCTATTAGGAGTAACATGTTAGATCAGCTAGATCTACCTAGTTATAGGATTTAGCAACACAATTAAGTGTGCACTCGGTTAAGAGATTTACAATAGGACTGTTAAATCCACTCGGTTAGGAGAATTTGATAACTCTATTACAGTTGTTAGAAAGTAATAGAAAAGTGTATCTGCTCTGATTAACAACTATATTTTTCTGATACAGATCATCTAAATACTATTTATATATCACCTTGCATGTGTATATTTTCTACTCTGTGATGCTCGGTTGCCTTGTCAATTCTGAATACTTTCTCTGAATACAATTCTGCTCAGTTTTGTCTATTCTTCTCGGTTCTATCTGATAACCTTTAGACTTGAAGTAGGAAATAGCTTCAAGTGCATGACAAAATATTCATCCACCTAAAATGATATGAACACACTGAATTTATAATGTTCTGGTCTTGCCGCTTAAGCAAAAAATTAGTTTAAGCAAAATTGATAACCCTAACATCTATGATGTTCAAAAATAGTTAAGATCAAATCTTTACATTGAGATTCTCATCACATTTAATGAGTATCTATACATTATATGCTTCCTTGATCTTTCTTACACATGTGTCAATCTATTGTAACCGTCTATCTTGAAAATTGTGCCTTCACTGCTTCTTAGACCATTTCTATTTCCCTCGGTAAATGCTTGTCTAGATTGCTCGTTGTTTTCTGGAAGACTCGGTGTATACTGACCATTAGTTTTGGTGTGTATTGTGCTTGGTAGACTATTTGATGCTTTGGTGATTACTGTTAACCGACTGTTCTGTGAAGCATTATCGACTTCCCTGTCTCCTTATATTTACCGACTAGTGTAGTATAGATAACCGACTAATGATTTTGATACTAAGCGACAATAAATGATCAATAGAGATAACAATAAGTTTGAAACCTTAAATAATTATAAAGGTAGCAGTGTTAAGTTTGGTAATGATGCACCATATCTTGTGAAAGGTAAAGGATCAATAAGATTGATTGATATGATCAGATGTGATAATGCTTATTGGGTTCAAGGAATTAACTATAACTTGTTGAGTGTTGCATAGTTGAACACTTCTAGATACCGAGTTGAATTCCATCACAAAAAGGCTAAGATCTTTGATGCTACAGGTGAACTAATTGGAAGTGGAGAACATATAAGAGGTAACTTGTTCTATTTAGACCTATCTGATGAGACATTTGTTTTTGCACAATTTGATGATATATGGTTATGGCATAAGAGGTTTTTCATGTGAACTTTGATAATTTGATAAGAATTAGTAAGATGAAAAGAGTAAGAGGGTTACCAAGATTGAAGAAACCTAATAATGTGATGTGTAAGAAATGCCAATTGGGCAAAATGACAATGTCTAGTTTCAAGAGAAAAACCTATACTTTTGATGATATTTTGGAATTGGTTCATACTAACCTTTGTGGACCTATTGGAGTGCAAAGCTACTATGGTGACACATATTTTATTTTGTTACATTGATGATTACTCTAGAATGATGATTGTGATGTTTCTTAAAGAAAAATTTGATGCCTTTTAGTTGTTTAAGTGGTACTTGGTAAAAGTTGAAAAAGAAACAAGAGCTTGAACTCTCTAAGATCTGATAAAGAAGGAGAGGTCATATCTAATGAGCTCAACATATTCTACAATGATAGAGGAATCAAGAGACAGATGTCTGCACCAAGGAATCCTCCACAAAATGGCATAGAATAAAGAAGGAATAGATCAATCATAGATTGTGCTAGAACATTGATAATGGAGAAAAATGTTACACAAAATTACTAGAGAGAAGTTATAAGTACAATTGTATATACCTTGAACTGAGTACAAGTCAAGAAAGGTACAAATGCTACACCTTTTGAATTATGGTATAGCTATGCACCTAATGTGAAATACTTCAACGTCTTTGGAAGAAAATGTTATATATTGAAGGACAATAGGAATGGAAAACTTGATGCTAAAAGTGATGAAGACATATTCCTAGGTTATTCCACTAAGACAAAAGCTTATAAGTGTTTGAATTCTAATAATAAAAAATTTGTGGAAATTGCAAATGTGAAAATCGATGACTATGCAAAAAAGAATGAAGTTGAATGCAAGAAAGAAATTGAAGATTACATATCATTTAAATATACATGAAAAAAGGGGAGCCCAACAATTTACCTAAACTAGAAAAAAAGCTGTCAAGCAACAACAAGAATTTGTCAAGTTACAACAAGAAGATGTTGAGCATTAGGAGGTAACTATCAAACAATCAAAAGAGGAAGCAGAGATATAGAATGAATTTGAAGAGAATTTTCTAGATGAACCTGAAGAACAACATCAAGAAGAAAGGAGACCGGGGCCTACATTAGAAAAATATGTGAGAAGACATCATAAACCAGATCAAATCATTGGAGCAAAAGATTCAAGAGTCATGAAAAGAAATAAGTTGAAAAACCAAACATGTTTGTTATTTGAATTTGAGCCCAAATCAAATTCAGATTGGACTCGAACCCTGAATGAAGAAATTGAGGAAATAGAGAAGAACAAAACTTGGACACTAGTACCTAGATCAAAGGAAAGAATGTTATTGGAACTAAGTGGGTGTTTAGAAACAAGATGAATGAGCATGGAGAAGTCACAAGAAATGAGGCTATATTGGTATGCAAAGGATATGCACAAGAAGAAGGCATTGACTATGGAGAGACATTTTCCGTAATTGCTAGATTGGAAGGAGTTAGAACTCTACTTGCATATGTAGCTTACAAAGGATTCAAAGTGTATAAGATGGATGCCAAATCTACATTTCTAAATGGAATACTATAAGAAGAAGTATACATTGAATAGCCTAAAGGATTTTTTAATCCAAGTAAGAGGAACATGGTATGTAAGCTACACAAAGCATTGTATGGATTGAAACAAGCCCCTAGAGCATGGTATGAAAGATTTCATAATTACTTGGTCAAGATTGGTTTTTCAAGAACAAATGACAACAATAATCTATATCTAAAGACTGAAAAAGGTAAAAGGATATTGTTAGCTAAAATATTTTTTGATGATATATCATAGTTGGAGGTCAAGATGCATTGTGCCAAACATTTGCAAATGAGGTGAAAACAAAATTTGAAATTTCTATGTTTGGAGATATCAAATTCTTTATTGGTTTGAAAGTTTATCAGATGAAGAAAAGTATCTACATTACTCAATCTAAGTATATCAAGGAGATACTGGAAACCTTTGGCATGGAAGACTCTATACCATTAAGTACACCTATGGCTACTGGACAAAAACTGTCAAAGAATGATGATACAACATAAGTGAATCAAACCTTGTATAGGTCAATGATTGGAAAGCTACAATATGTTGTTCACAACATACCAGATATTGAACTAGCAGTTGGGATTTTTTCAAGATTCTTTGCAAATCCTAAAGAGAATCACATGATGGCAATGAAAAGGATACTGAGATATCTGAAAGGAATAGAGGACTATGGATTACACTACAAGAAGAATGAAAATTTTGAACTGAAAGTTTATACTGATGCACCAAATTGGGTAGGAAATATGGATGATAGAAATAGTACAAGTGGTGGCACATTATTTTTAGGAAAGAGATTAGTCTCATGGACAAACAAGAAACATAAATGCATTTCTCAATCTACAATAGAATCTGAATATGTAGAAGCAACAGTTAATTGTTCAAACATAGTGTGGATCAAGAAATTGTTGAAAGGTATGAAGGAAGAAATCACTAAGCCAATTGTTATTTTATGTGATAAAAAAAGTGCTATTAATATATCAAAGAACCTTGTGATGCACACTAAAATCAATCATATTGCTATCAAGTATCATGACTTGAGAGAGCTAGTTCAAGACAAAGAAGTTATACTAGAATATGTGAATAAAAAGGAGCAGTTAGTTGATATATTACCTAAAGCTTTACCTAAGGATGCACATGAGTATCTAAGAGGTAAATTAGGGGTGATTCCCCTAGCTAAGGCTACCTAGAATCAAATAGGAGTACTACATAAAATGTATTACTTAGAATATTTGATAAATTTATGCAAGAAGGTCACACTTTAGGAGATTCCTAAAGTTGTGAAGAGTTAAGAACAAGATGTTGATCAATCATGAGAAAGATGAAAGAGGGAGCATATAGTTTAGAAAGTTGACATGAGGATATCTACATGGTGAAGATGAATGAGAAAGTTAAAAATTGTCTTTGGCATTGTTATCAAAGAGGGAGAGATTCAGTAAGGAGTTACCATGAGTAGATGAAATAATAGATGAGGGAGAGATTCGGTAAACATTGATGAGGGAGAGATTTAGTAAAATTGATGCACAGATAAAGAGGGAGAAATATATCAAAGAGGGAGATGATTGGATGAGAATTAGAATGAAGCTAAGGATATTAATGAAGATCTATTAATAGAACACAAAGAAAGTTGATAAAAGTTTCTTCAATGCATAATACTTTTTGGATTGTACGGTAACTTAAACTTATGGTGTTTCTATCAATGCCAAAGAGCAAGATTGTTGGAAACTACAATTGAAATAATTTTTATATTGTCATTGATGTCAAACCTTAATTAGTGAGACAATTTATATCTAGTAGAGTTCCAAATCATTTGATTGATGAAGAGGATTTGAAAAGAGGAGATAAAAAGAAGACCTAGTGAAAAGGTTGAGTTATGAGAAACTACAATTGACACTTGATTAGTTGGCACATTGGCAAGATAACATGTTGTTTATCTATAATACTAAGAAAAGAAGATAGTTGATTTGAAGCATAGAAGAGATGAGGCAGGAAAGAATAAAAGCATAGTCTTGACAGAGCAAAAGGGCAGAAGATTAAGGAATTTAAAGTGTAAAATGAGTGATGCTAGTGTTGATCGAGTGCTAGTATAAGCCGATAAAATATAGTGTCAACCAAGCATCAGTAATAACCGAGTATCAAAAATTGGACCAAGTGAAGACAATGAGTGCTAAGAAGAACAGTTTAGCAATGAATGAGTTATCCAATGAAGACCAAGTAGAAGAACACAGTGATGACCGAGTGTCAGTATTTCACAATTTTTGAAGGGATTGAGATTCTAGCCAACACAGTTGAATTCTTGGAATATGTAAAGCATGTTTAAGATAAGGATGAATGACTTGGAACATTTAATGCATGGTAAACTATGTTTGCACATTCATATGCATGGATTCAAAGAGAAGTTTTGAGAAGTATCTAGAAGGTTAGAAGGAGAATGAAATGTTGGAAGGATTTGATGAATCTAACCAAAACCTAAGATATATGGTGATGATTAAGTGAAAAAATATCAAGCTACTTGATTAAGGAGGTATAAGGATAACCTAATTATAGGCTATGAAGAAGGTTGATTCAGTTGATTGGAAAACCTAAGAAGAAGATGAGAAGAGCTATGAAGAGTTGTGAAGAGTTGTGAAGTGGTGATTGCTTGAAGGGTTTCCAAGCAGATCAGAGATGGAGGTGATAATGAAGGCCAATCAGTGGATCAACATATGAGCTAAATTGGATCTTTATTTGTAAAGTGAGTTGTTTGTATCAGATCAAACCTACTGTTACTTTGTAACCATTGTATTAGTTGACATCCTTTAATCAAGGTTGACCTAATAGCTATTTGTAAATACTTTAATCAAGGTGACATTCTAATGGGATTTTCTTAAGCCCTCTAACAAGGCCACTCCTAACAGGGTGATTAAATCCTTTAACAGGGTCACACCTAGCAATGTGTATTGTAACCTTTAACAGGGTTGGCTCCTCACAAAGCTCACTTGATAATAGTGAAAACTTGGTAGCATGTTACTAGTGGTTTTTTCCAAATTGGGTTTCCACATTAAATCCTGGTGTCATACTTGTGTAAATGTTATTTGATGTATTTTACTATTAAGTGTTTTATATTCTACAAGTTGGTTACTTTTGGACAGTGGACTACAAGTTTATGTTATTGGTTATATGCCATAGAGACCGAGTGGAATGTTGAGTACATCTAAGTTTTTTGAAGTGTTTAAAAGTTGAATTGGTACATCTGGACCTGAGGATAATTGATTCAACCTCCTCTCAGTTATTCTGAAATCATTCTAACAATTCTATCAATTTTTGAGTTGGAATGTAATATGAACTAAACTAACAAAATCCTACAACTTAGAGAATGACAATACTAGAATAAATGCCCATTAAAAATAATTTTATCCAATAAACTATTAAAATCAACATATTCTCCTTATCCTCTTTGGATTCAAAAAATGGTATATTGTTTCTCTTCATTTTACTATCATGTAGTGATCTGATTGAATATAGGTATTAGAATACTATCATGTAGTGTTTCTCTTCAGATGATTTAATTCAGCTTGGGACACTGGGTAAAAGTACAAACTTGTGTCACACTTTAGGCTAAATGACATGACTCTTGAAATGAATCCAACCAAAAAGGATTTCGCTAGAGTAGTTTAGGCCAAACCCATGTGGTAGTGACATGGAAGCCACATGGTAAGGGATTTTAGGGTGGAACCCATTTGGTCAGACCGGTTCCAACCTTGGTACATTTTGGCCAAAACCCATTCATTATATATACCCTAGAAGAGCATTTAACCTCGTAGTTTGTACTACAAAATTTGGAGTTAGCGGGTGAGGTGCTAAGGTGATTTAGTTGAAAACTATAGGGTTTTTTTTGTGTTTTTAATGTTTTTTTTAAAAATTATATTATTGTAGATGGATTTCTATATTTTTTAAAATAATTTTTTATAGTATATTAGTTTTTAAATAGATTTTAACTTTCTGTCAATATTAAAAATGACATACATAGACATACATGTATGTATGTATGTAAAATATATGTTTTTTTATAAAGGTATGTGTTTTTGTATGCATATATGTATGTATGTATATTTGTATGTGTATGTGTGTATATTTTCCAATTTATATAAAATAAAATTTAAAGGTTTTAAATATTTGAACCTGTAATAAATTAAAATATTTGAACCCATAAAAATAACACACACACACACACACACCCCTTGATGCAGGTGTATCCTTGGGTTGTTGGAAAACTTGCATCACCCAAAAATATTTCCTTTTAGTTTGTTTGTTTACTGTTCCATTTGGGTAGTTTAGGTTGTTTCTAGGTACGGTCAATCCGATTAGCACATCATCTTATGCAATTTATATGATGTGTTTTTGACATCATGTCAATCTTATGCCAATGACCACATATCTATATGATGTTTCCAGATATAGTTATCTTATGATTGGGTTCGGTCCTAGGTTGGTTTCTTGTTCGAACGACCAAGGTGGAAACACATAGCTTGTGTTGAAGATTCACAGTTTGTGGTTTCTCATGGCACATTTTTTGATGTTCTTATGTTCATGGTCGACCTCCTTGTATGATCGCACATCATGATATACTTATTGAGGTTTATTTTTATGGATTTGGGTCCTGTCCTATTTTTAAAAATGTTTTCTTTATCTTGGGATTGATCATCAGATAAGCCAACTTGTGGTTGGAGATCTTGTATATAAGTAGGGTTCTAGTACATGTGTAGGTGAGGGCATAGAAAAGAGAAGATGGAATAGAGGTAGAATATATGTGAAGGATCGTGTTGGTTCCCAAATCAATAGATTGGAAAATTCTATGAGTATGCCTAACTCAATGCTCAAATCTTCCAAGTGATCTGGCCAACTAACAGAATCAACCAAATTATGGTTAGAATCCCCTACTCTTTAGGCTCTATAGGACCTAGGAAGGTAAACCTTCTCACCAAATGGATCTCCAAGTTGTTTCTTTTTAAATAGAAAATTGCACTTTGTTTATATTCTGACTATTATATGATCTTTCAAGATGGAATTAAGATAGATCCAATTGTGTATTTCACAACTATTTCCAATTGTCTTCAACTACTTGCTTTTTTAATTTTGGTTTAAATCCTTTGATTTCTTTGTATCTGATCACTTTATTGTTGTTCCTTAATTAACTTTTAATGTTATTATTTTGAATGAAATTTTGATATATATAATTATATTGATAGTCTAGTGCCTTCTTTTTCTATTAGGTTGTAGTGTCAATCTTCTACTTGACCTTAATGTATAACCCTTATGAGACAATTCTTAAGACCACCACTTGGATGAACCTTTCAACTTATCTTACCTTTAATGTCTTCAATTATTAGATCACACCACAACCAATCCACAAAGATTCAAGACAAATTCTATTTTCTTGAAACAAAAATCACAAGTGAACTGATCAACTTAAATATTTCATCCACAACTTGATTGAAAAGAAAAGAACTAGAATATTCTATTAACTTATGATAAAAATATATTACATTGTGATTGTTATGATGTGTATATATTATAATTTTAATTCTTTCTGTCTTTACATTTTACACCACACATATATATGTGGTTGAATGGATTTTACACCCCTTTAGGGTGAGAATACGCCACCCTATTAAAAACCTTTTTGAAAAAATTAATTGACTAATTAAAAAATAACTACCTATCGTTCGAATTTGGGTTTGGTCAGAAATCTAAACCACCTCATAAAAAGCTACGATTTTAATAGGATCTTGGAAATTGGACTTTCTGAACTAGGTCTTTTTTAGATTTTCAAATTTTGATCATTTTCATCTTTTTTTGACATCATCTTTACAAGTCGAAACTCCAATATCTTTGAAACCTTCGCTTTCAGAATTTTGATTGTTCCTATCACAATGCTTCCTTCCTTACTCTTTCAGATTTGAATTGAAAATAATCTGATGCTTCATCCCATTTCATGTATTTTTTCATCTCATCAACTTCCTTGATTGAATTTTTCTTTGTTAATTCGCTGAGCCATAATTTGTCCTCGACAAATAGTGTAATTTTATGAAACATTTTGAGTGTTCTAGTGGTACTCATAGAGATTTGAAAATGGATAAAGGAGTACCTTATTATGCATATAATCATGTGGAACAATTTATTTTGTAACAAAGATCTTAGACATTTAAATATCTACTCATGAGAATGACTTACCTAGAGGGATCTACAAGATGCAGTATAAGATTCTTTAGGGATCATAAGGGCATAGTACTCTAGCAAAATATAAAGTTTGACTCTGAGAGGATGAAAATGAATGTATAGACCTATTTATAAGTGGCTAATATGGAGAACTAACTTGTCTACATGGATTTTAGGAGGCCATTTTTAACTGTTTTATCACTATAGAAGTCCAAATTTTGCCAAAAATTTAGAACTCCAATAGGCTCTTTTGGGGATGTATGCTCCTTGTAAGAAAAGTGTGATTCCAATTATCTCTAGGAGAAGCATACCATGTAGCATTATTCAATGAGATGAAAACTTCATTTGGTGACCCAAGGCCCCCAAAATGCATTCAAATTCTTTCCTCTATCAATAACTTTATGTTGGCCATGTAACATCATAAGCCTCCCAAAAATATTATCATCACTTTTTGCCACATTATCTTCCATTTTCTTATCAACTAATTTATTTTTCATTTGAATTGGAAATAAATGTCTATAATCTCCTCCACATTTGGCTTCAAGACTTTTCATTAATATATGTGATAAATTCTAGAATCTTTGCACTCATTTATCCAATGTACTTTACATTTTCTTAGAAACTCTAATTTTTTACTGTCCACCTTTTCTTTTGAAAAATTTCTGAAATAAACTTTAGTACCATGTGTGGATTTAACCTTAGGATGATTCTCATGGTGGTAGTTGGTGATTTTTTTTAATTTCATATTTTTGATTATCCCTTTCGCCTCATGTTTCACCTTTTCAAATGTTTTCCAACAACCCTAATTTCTTTTCTTTTATTTTTGAAAATAAATTTCCTTCAACCTTGGAATTACAAGTGAGCTCCACTTGTTGATGATTTTTATACCAATGTTCAAAAATATCATTGTTCGCACCATACTTTATTTTCCTCAAGTATAATATCCCGATGTTCAAAAAATAGTTTATTGCTTTCATATAATAGATTAGAATATATATGAAAGTTATCTTCAAAAGAATTTTGTCGATATATTTGGTTCCATTTAACTATATCATTGCATACTATTATTTCATCTTCTTCCATAATTTCACTATATAGTGGAATTGAAATTATTTTGAATTTATTTTTAAATGCAATCTCTTCTCCTTTTATTTCACATACTGTATGTGATTTTGGCTCATTTTCATATCCTAAATAGATCATATTTTCTTCAAATAGTTGACTCAAGGTTATATAAAAGTCATCCTCACACATAACTTTACAAGATCCTTTCTCTATTTCTTCTGGTATTTCATTATATAAGAGATTTGGAAAAAAATTAAAATCATCTCTAGGTGCATTTTCTCCTTTACATTTATCAGAATGCATATCTTCACTAGATGTATCATCCTCCTAGAAGTTTGCATACTTCTTCAACATCATCAACAAGATAGGCATCTCTTTCATCAAGGTTAATTTCTGGATTTTTCTCTTGTTCATCACTAATTTCATAAGATATGTTTATCATCCACACCATTTCGTCAGTTTGCTTATCCTTGTGAATTGCAAAACATTTTGAGTCATTTTTGTGTATATGTCTATGATATTCCTTGTTCAACAAATCTAACATTTGTTCAATATTGAGAAAATCTTCTTCTTTACTCATATTATTTCTATCATCTATATATATTTCACAAGTCATGTTGTCACAAGAGTCAGTCACACAAGAATTTGTAGACACCTAAAAATGATTCCTATTACTTAAATTTATTTAATTTATAATCCCCATGACATCATAATTAATCTTAATTAATTAATCATTATTGTCAGTATCCTCTACCCATTTAATTATAATTATTTAATTAAGTTGGGTTCATTACCTAAAATATTTAGATCTAATTTGCACACTCCCCTCTCCAATGTATTAAAACTTATTATAATACATGCCCCCCCATAAATCCCCTTTTGAATAAATTTCTATTTACTTAAATCCCCCCACATCCTAATATTCTTCTAAGCCTGGATTAATCTAAAACCAATTTAAAATAATCTGAATCCCTAGCCTACACCCATCACCTCACTTGATAAACCTGATCTCCCACCTAATCACTCTTTTAACCTCACTTAAAAAGTGTTTCCTAACCTCATTAGAGCTAATGAGTTGCTCACACATGTGTGAGAAGCTCTTCCCAAGGAAGCCACCCAACTTTCTTAAATGCTCCAACTCCTTCTTACAACTTTGTCCCCCACACTCTTCCCCAAAGTTTCTCACACATGTGTGACCAACCTTGAGCCACTCAACCTTAAATTCCCATCTTGTCTCAAATTGACCTTTCAAATTAGCCATCCCCTTTAGCCAATGTGTCTCTTATGTGGCTCTTATGTGGATCCTATGTGGATGCCACATAGGTGCTACCTCATCAAAGCCCTCTTCCTCCCTCCAAAAATCTATAAATAGAGGCCCTTCCATGAGAAAATCACTAATTCATCTTCATGCATTGTTATCATGTTAGTTTCTTTGTTCTTTCTTTTAATCTTAGCTCACATAGAATAATGTTAAATGGTTAATGAATCTTATTTGTTTTCCTGACATTGTAGTTCCATTTAAATCTAAATCACAATATCATTCTTAATGGTAAATGAATCTTGCATCTCATTTGTAGTTTAAATCTTCATCTTCATCATTTGCCTCTCTTGGAATCCTTGTTGCAAGCTAGTTCTTCTTACTAGTTTTTGCACCATTTGGGACCTCCTTTGGATTGCATTTAGGACTTAATATTCTTATAATTTCATTGGAGATCTTCTCATTGTGTTTGGAGAGCACATCCACATTCTCCAAAATGAGAAAATCAAATGGGGCTTGGGTGCTCCTGTTTTGGCTCAATCAGAGAAGGCGTGTATGAATTTATTGTTGTATGATTGCATGCATGTTTTGAGATAATTTTTTCTTGTCTATGTGTGCTCGTGATAGTTTAGGCTCACCACATCCACATTTTGGCATGCCTGGTGGGACACCCACCACACAATTTTCTCCCTCATTTGAGGAATTTCATCATCTGTTTCTGAAACTTTGAAAATCCTTGTACAAGATTGTGAGAATACTCATAGGAGTAAACTCATTATGGCATGTTTACTCATACTACATGCTAAGTATACTCATACTGCATGTGGATAATACTCGTATTGGCCTTTTCTGCATTCTATCTGCATTCTTTCTAGCCTTGTTTTCTTGTACTGCAACCCATGAATTCTCATACTAAGCATGGTACATTCTCATATTGTAACTCTGTATTAGGTTTTTTCTTGTACTGTTCTATGTGTATACTTGTACGAGTCTTTACACAAAATCTCCTTCTCTATTTTTTCATATCATAAACATAGAGAATCTTTGGGGGCTTAGAACATAATGTTTTTGGATTTTGGTGATTTGTATGACTTTATATTGTCCTTGACCATCTTCTTTTCAGGTTATAACATTCTTTTTTAGGTCATTGGAAAAGATGAACACTTTCCAAATTCATCAACATGTCAAACTACAAACATCTTTTTGATTATGGGATGCATGGCCAAAAAATCATCTTGAAACTACTAAATCTATCTTTCTTGTAGGTTGCCTAGGAGATACAAACAAACATCATGTCTTATCATTAAATATTTTTTTCTTAGGAATCTTAACAAAATTCTGTAATCACCCAAAAATGGTCGTCTAGACTATTAGCCCCTTGCTAGCATTATTTGCTAAAATTATCAATTGCTTATTCTTGATCAAATCCTAGTTCTATCATTTATTCGATTATTTTCTATGGGCTAACCATCTTATCCTAAATTCTTTATTTATTTAAAAGGAATTTCCTCCCCTTTTAATAAATAAAAAGCCCCCCACTTTTCCTCTTATCCTAAGTTGCACAAATAAAGCATTTTATAAAAAGGAGAAAAGGCACTTTTTGTCTCATATGGACACAAAAGTCAACTCTTATTTTCTCATTGGAGGATACTTGTGCACATGGATTGCTCCTCTTTGATGCTCCACCCTTGATTAAATCTTTTTCCTCTTAATCTCCATGGTCCATTCCTTTTCAATTCCTTTAAAAGGAGAGCTCTCTTCTTCATTCTAGATCCCCCAACTTTTTATGCTAACTTTATGTTGTAGGATTTCTTGGAGACTTTGGAGCTTTTGAAGACATTATTGCATCCATCTTTCATTTCTTGCATCATAGTTCCATGTTTATGCTTTCTTAGATTAGCTTCATTTCTATGCTCTAGATTAGCTCACATATATTAATTATCTTGGATTATAACACTTGCATACTTCCTTTCATATCTTAGCTTGCATTCTCATTTATAGTATAGTTGCATTGCATTCTCATTCTTGATTCTAGAGGATATTGGCATTCTTTCCCTTTTCTTCATTAAATCTCCCATTGCATGGTTTACTAGCAAGGTCATAGGCTTAATAGCTCTAGCTGAGAGCATTCTTAATATCCTTGCACTCCATGCCTAGGGAGCTCTAAATCGCATTCTCAAGGTTTCCAATCCATGGATTCTCTTGGAAGTAATGATTTAGAGAAGTGCACATCTTAGTGTGTACAAAGTCCACTTGTAGCATTTTGTCAAGTGATAGGGGATTATGCTCTTGTCTCTTTGAGACAATAAACAATCTAGACCCATTTGATTTCATTCTTTAATAGGGACTTTGGGAATGAACAAGTATGTTTGATGCGTTTGGGAGAAAACAACATTGGATAGGAGAGTATTCTCTTTTCCTCTTGAGGGAAAATCATAAATCTAGACTCCTTCCTTTCATTTCTAATCCATGCTTTTAAATTCCATCCTTTAGATGAGCCTGTCAGTTGAGGTAAAAATCTCCAGAGAATGACCTACATGAGAACGAGGTGTAAGTCCACCACTCCAACTCACATTAATCAATTTTTCTTTTTGGAGTTAAATCCTTGGAAGTCGGATAACATTTGAGCTTATAATTGAATCTCACCTAACACATCAGTAGGGCCTCATGGTATAAATCACATTTACATGACTACCTATGCCAAGGTGCTTTGTGGGGCTATATGCCTAAATTGTGCTTGCGCAAACACAAAGAGTGTGTTCGAATGAAGACCCTTACTAAATTCCATTAAATAGAAGCTACCCAATTTACCCCTGAAAGTTTGATAATCCAAGTGCAAGGAGGATAGAAACCTCCCCAAGGAACTCACCATATCATGCCTTCCTCAATGTTTGGAGTTGGATAATACGACATCATGACTAGAGCCATTGTGTACTTGGTGATGACTGTATTTTAATTAGCTCTTTAAGTGTACCTAAGTCAATGAGAGAGAATTCTCATACTCAACCAACTACTTAGGGTAGAATGTGTGTTTGACTATTTTAAAAAAGAACCCCTCAAAAGCATATGCACTTCAAAAACATTGTCAACATCGTCATCACTATTGCTTGTCTCCTACAAGGTTTCTTTGTCCCTTGTGGGAATTTTTTTAGACATGTGATTGTTATCTCTTGATTTGAATGCTTGAAAGTGAGTGCTTTATCATTAAAGAGATCAACTTAAAAAAGAACATCCAAAACTTGGTTTCACAAAGGCTCCTAAGATCACTTGTGGTAATCACCATCCTTTCAAGATATGACCAATTTTGTGAAACACGAGAAAGAAAAGCTACCAACTGCCCGTGTGTATCAAGACAAGAAAGTTACAAAATGCAAACTCAAAGATTATCAACCTATTGTATCTGTGATCAAGGAAGAAACCAAGTATCAATAAAAAATTGATAGAATAACCTACAATGTGAAGATCATGCAGTTTGGAGCATATTTCTAGATAAACAGCCACTTTGTTACCTTGGAAAGAGAAGACTAGTTGGCTTATCACACACCACATCCTTTCAAATATCATGAGACTATCTTGACATCCTTGTATTCTTGCATTTTAGGTCACCCTTTAGAAATAATTTGTATCATCCCATTAGGCAATATCATTTAAGTTAAAACCATCATCCTCAATCTAAAAATCCAAAAAAGAAAAGAAAAGAAATAAATCAAAATCCAAATCCAAAAAATCAATCCAACCATCCAAATCTCTGCCTAGCACCACATTCCTTTTGAGTTTCTCTAATCCTTATCCTAAATCTATCCACCCTTTGGCTAAGAATTATCTAGAGTAGCTCATACTTGTCTTTGTAGGCTTCATCATCTTTATCTAAAGATTGGCCTACATCGACAAGGATCTCATCTTCCAAAGATTACAAGTATATCTAAGGTTAAAAATCACATCCAATTTGATCCAACATCAGGAAAAGGAAACTCATTCCCATTTGGCACTAGGTAATCCTTATCTCTTAGGAAATCCCCACCATCTGAAATCAAATCATAATCAAAGCATCCTTTAGTTCATCAAGTTTCATCTTGAGTCTTGCATTTATCCTTAGACCTCCTTAGGACTATCCTATCCCTATGTTTAGGTTTCCTTAGAAGCATCTTGCATCCAACTGTCATCTGCATCTTCATTTCCCCATCCTAGGACTTTCATTTTTCATGCCTTCTAAGATACGATCGAAGAAGAGAAAGAATATGGATCCAAATCTTGCCACTATTTTATTTGATCCCAATGATACTAACAATGCAATGGTAATATATGACCCATAACCACCACAAAACAAGAATGTGTGGGTAGACCCAAATGAGGTACCCACCATGAGTTCCATGGAAGAACTTATGAGTCATCTTGGACATGCACAAATGGTTAGTGCAATCATAGCTAAAAATCAACTTTCCATCTTGGAAAACTACACACAGGAGGGTACTCCCATTCTGCCACAACTTCATCCTTTCAATCCCATAAAACCCATGCACATCCCCACTGATGCCTACCCTTTCATCTTCTAACAAATCATCGACCCTAGATTACAAATATGCCAGGTAGCCTCATCTATCCCCCATGTTTTGCAATCTAGTGCCACCTTCCCCACAGTGCATACAATGGCACAATCCACTCCTTTTTCCATCATGGGGGCACCACCTCCACCTGTAACATCTCAAGCCACCACTTAGGCACAAAAATCCACACAAGCACCAACTCCACCTCCCACCCAAAGTTGCACAAAAATAACACCTCCACCATTCATGGGCCAAGCATCCACATCAACACCACTCTTCTAGCGGGAAACACCAACACCTTTATCTACCACTCGGGAAATCTTCACCCAAACACTCATTCCGCCTATCACCTAGCTAACTTTTGCACAAGTTTCTCTTCTTCCCTTCATCATCGACACACAAGCCTAACAACATACTTTCACAAAAAGGATGCCATTCGTGGTATCTCAAAACTAACCATCTACATCACAATCTGTACTAGCATAGCCTCTTTCCTAAATGCCTCTACATCTCAACCTACTACAAGGGTTGGATCTTCTTGGGGCTTTAATCTAGCACAAATGAACACCTTAGGGATACAAATGTAGTCCCACATCTATAATCCTATGAGCACACGACCTACTATCCAATTCACAACACAACCCCCACCACCACCTAAACTACATCTTTCCCCACATTCACCAACTACCTTTCCATGTCATCCGCTATCTGTCAAACCGTAGCACCACCATACCATCAAAGCTCCTCTCATTTCACCAACTATCTTGCATAACCACCTCCTATCACCAGCATTAGGGACCTACTACACCGCTCAATAATGCAGGAATACACCCTTCCTACATCAGCCAAGCACATAAAATTGACACCATTTCATCAATATCCTCCACAAAAATAGTATTTCCCCATGCAACAACAATATCCCCTCATTCCCCAACAACAACAAGAAACGCCATACTTGACATAACAATAGACCTCTTCATCTCAGCAACAATATGTTTCCCAACCACCACCTCAAAATCCATTCCAGTCTACCTACCTATTTGGGCAATCCCCTTACCAAATACCACAATATCCCTCGCAGAACCTATTGGAGTTGATGAGTAAACAACTCACAACTCCCAAGAACACCTGCATGCAAACACCTGTCATAGAAAGAGAGAGAAGGAAGAAGCTAGAGAGGCCTGAATGCATTGATCAATGAAAGAGGAGACATTCTTGATATGCAACAAAAAAAGTTGCAATTCAATAAAAATGAATATTTCTCAATAAGATTATAAGAGAGATCAATCCTTATAAAAGGAGATTTGAAACCCTAAAAGGGTGAACAAACCTAGGTTGCATGATTATAATTAATAAAATAATTAATTATTATATGCCTAAAGTTTAGCATAAGAAGAAAGAGATAATAAGTGACTTAATAATTAAATAAATATGATTTAATTAATAAGTAAACACTTTATTACTCTAACACCCCCCCTTAAGATAAACTTTGGGAGAAGCCAAAAACCTAGAAAGAACTACTGAAAGAAAATTGGTCCCAACAACAAAAGGCCTAATCAGGTACCCAAGTACAATAGAGAGTCTTTGTAAATAGGAGAAATAGAGAAAACCACATCGGAAAAACTCTACTCCAAAATAAATAAAGACTAGTTTGAAAGATTGAAGAAGCCTCTAAAACTAGGAATGTTCCATAAAATAGGAATGAGGATGAATATGTACAACATCACTGAAGCAAGAAGCTGAAAAATTTGTCAAGAAGTAACTGATGATCTGAAGATCCTCCACTGAAATATGACTAGGTAGAGAAGACTGTAATATGCATGAGTGCCCTCAAATGACACTACTCTAATTAGGAGGTAAACAAAGGCAAACAACTAAAGTCAAAGATAAAAAAATACTTTAATCTGCATGAGTTACCTCAAATGAAACTACTCAAATCAGGAGGCAAACAAAGACAAACACTTGAACTCAAAAATATAGATGGCATAAAAACACCAAAAGTTTGAAGAGATGATCAATCAAAGTTGGAAGAGTGCGTCCAAAAATAGGAAAGAAAGAGTGTCCATATGGTAAATGATCCATCTCACTAGAATGCATAGGTACCTAGCCATTGCATCTACCTAATACATAAAATAAAATAATGAATACTTATCTCACACTATCAAACCAAGGTAGCAATAGAAACAATAGTAGAAACCCCCCCCATAATACTAACAAGGGAGTAATGAAAGCTACACTGAAAAGATCGTCCAATATGAACTACATGATGAAGAAGAATTTAAAACATCAAAGGTTTAGAGAGAGTAAAAACACATATAGAGATGCCTGAGGCTAATGTCATTGGAGGAATGCTCACATGACAAAAATAGATGGAAAACAAAGACAAACATCAAAACCCCCAGGTACTTTATAATGGAGTGCAAGTACATAGAGCACGAACATGTGCAAGATCCCATACATGCAATAGAATGACACTTTATCTCATTGTGTGTGCATAAAATAATGTTACAAAAGTGAAGTATACACTATTCAAAAAAGAGCGAAGGCTATTGAAACAAAATAACAACCTAAGATGAGCCATCCGTCAAAGGGAAGAGATCCCAAGACCTGAAACATTCAAGATAACCACCAGATTGCAAAAATGCAAAAATATGAATAAAATTTACCTAGAAAAGAATCTAGAAAAATAACTCACAACACTGGAAAGCTCTCTGAACAATCTTTCCAACGATATATTGTTTTTCTAAAATGGAGTCCAGATGCGCAAGATAGGGCTTCCAGAGTGCAAAACTAAAAATCTGAATTTGAAAATAAACATAACCATCAAAAAAATTAAAATAAGAAATTCAAACCTCCATATTTGGATAGAGCTTGGAACTAGCTTTCTGGCGATATCTTATTTTCCCAATTTGGACACCGTATGCTCAAGTTATGAGCAAAATACAAATTGTTGCGCTGGATGGCCCAAAAATGGTGCAAATGATGTTGATGCATGCTGACGTTAGCAAATGATGGGCTTAAATTTGACAACCAAATGGTCATCACCGTAGAAAATATAAAAATATTTTTTTTCAAAATTGCATGCGTACCTCAAGATGTGTGCTAGGTTGTATAACTTTTGCCTTGATTTATGTGCCATGGCGTATGATTTTTAACTCGATTTGCATGCCAACGTGATACATTTTTTTTGTCTCAATTTACATGCTGGGACTATAAATTTTTTGCCTAAATTTGTATGCCAAGTCTGTCAAAATTTTTTACCTCAATTTGCGTGCTAAGATTGTACGACTTGACATGCAAATTTTTTTTTGCCTCAGAATGCAACAATGTCTGAATTAGAGGTAGCTTATATGGAGATGGGATTTTTTGCTGTTGTGAGCTCAACTGTGAGGTCTGTTTGAGCCAGAAATACTCCAAAATACCAATGCCCACCTCGGGATCTGTGCTAGAGTCAGTTGTAAAAAATTTGCCACAGATTCCAACTTTGTCCAAAATGGACAAATTTTATATAGATCTAGGGGTTCTTGGATGCTTTGAATGCAATCATTAGGTCTGTTTGATGCCAAGATGACCAGAAATAGAGGTCACCTTTAGATTCAACAAAAAACCCTTTAAAACTATAGATTTGACGAACACGACCAAATCTCTCAAAAAGAGGACAAGGGAAAACAAATTTGAAGCTTTGATACCATATTGGAGTTGATGAGTAAACAACCCACAACTCCCAAGAACACCTACATGCAAACACCTGTTACAGAAAGAGAGAGAAGCAAGAAGCTAGAGAGGCCTGAACACATAGATCAATGAAAGAGGAGATATTCTTGATGTGCAAAAATAAAAGTTGCAATTCAATAAAAATAAATGTTTCTCAATAAGATTACAAGAGAGATCAATCCTTATAAAAGGAGATCTGAAACCATAAAAGGGTGAGCAAACCTAGGTTGAATGATAATAATTAATAAAATAATTAATTATTATATGCCTAAAGTTTAGCTTAAGTAGAAAGGGATAATAAGTGACTTAATAATTAAGTCAATATGATTTAATTAATAAGTAAACACTTTATTCCTCCTACAAAACTGTTAAGGTTTTAGGATCATTGCAAATGTAATAGCACTATCTCATTGTATGTGTTTTCCAAATGCAACAATCTCTTACATTTATATTGAGAATGAGCCAAGAAGAGACATGTCCCTTCATGAGACATGTCTATTCATTAATATGTAATTAATATAATGACAATTATGATTATACATACATACATACACACACACACACACACACACACACACACACACACACACACACACACACACACACACACACACACACACACACACACACACACATATATATATCTTGAGTATTATATTAATTTCTCTAATATTTAATAATAATAATATTTATATATATACATATCTTCACTAGTATTGACTCATAGTGTTTATTCGACTGAAGCTACAAAACATCAACACTCCCTCTTAGCTAGGAGGATAAATCAATCCAATGTCAAAACTTAAGACACTTGACAACATTAGTCATATGATGTAAGAAATAAAGGCATCATCCTCAACATGTAATCAATAGAAACATAGTCTCAATATGTAGATTGCCTCCATCGGCGATTCTATCCATACATTTTCAGGTGGATTGCCTCCATCGGCAATTCTATCCATAATTTCTCAGGTGGATTACCTCTATCGGTGATTCTATCCATTTGATATCATGAGTATTGGCCTATCAAATGTCAACACATGACATTCACCAAATACTCTAAGTATTGGCCTATCAGAACATCAACATATGATATTCACCAAGTACTCAATAAGGTATTGGCCTGCAGAATATCAACACATGATATTTATCAAATACCTATCATATATCTATACAAACAACTCATATACCATCAATGAAATCTAACACTTAGTTGTTGATTTACAAGATATATCTATGCAAAAAAATTATAGATTGCCAATTTAATGACATCTAACACTTAGTTGTTGCTTTACAAGATGTATCTATACAAGCAACTTATAGACCATCAATTTAATGACATTTAACACTTAGTTGTTGATTTACAAGATATATTTATGCAAACAACTCATAGACCGTCAACTTAATGACATCTAACACTTAGTTGTTGCATTCAACTTATAGACCATCAATTTAATGACATCTAACACTTAGTTGTTTCTTTACAAGATGTATCTATACAAGCAACTTATAGACCATCAATTTAATGACATCTAACACTTAGTTGTTGATTTACAAGATATATTTATGCAAACAACTCATAGACCGTCAACTTAATGACATCTAACACTTAGTTGTTGCATTCATTCATCATGATCTGTTTCAACATTATAAATAATGTATAGCATGATTTAAGTTATTGTAAGATCATCACCTTCCAATAACTTTTGTAAATACAAGTGATAATCATTTGGAAGTCGTCACTTCCTCATGATTTACATAGGGGATAGGCCCATTAAAAACATTCATGATTCATTAGTATAATAATCAATTATATCGAGTTTACCTCAGAAGTATTTCACCTTCAATAGTGAACTCCCTCTCAATCAAGATTGCACACATTGAATGAACCATCTGCTCCTCTGAAGCTCAAGTTTATCAACTTCTTGACCTCTTTTGAAATTTCAGACTCCTTTGCATCTAGTCTCAATCATCAATTCATTTGCAAGCATCAAGTTCTTTTTACCTTGAATGAAATTATCTTGTGCTTCTATCTTGAAGGTATGTTAGAGAGATTACAAATAGCTCACTAAACTATCTCGACCATAAATACCAATGATAGAAGCATACAAGATTTTAATAACCAACAGTATAGAATGAATTAAAAAACTCAAAAATTATGTGCATTAATAAAAAATGAAATACTTATCTTTTAAATGTAATGATCCTTTTCTTATTTTCACTATAAAAAATATTTGTAGCGTTTAATCGAAGAACTCTCTTTATTCAGAATTTGCATAGACCCGTACAAAGTCGATCATAACTTTTCAACCTAATATTTTCTCTTTGATTTCTCCAATGAGATTCTTATAAATTTGATTTTCACAAACGTATCCAAAATTTAGCAAAATCCAATGGTGCATTTGAGAGATATGGTCTCGTACCAAGACTGTATTTTTTAAGACAGTCATACATTCACCATTAATAAACTACTCTCTTACATTTGCAACTTGGCTCTGATACCATGTTAAGGTTTTAGGATCATTGCAAATGCAATAGCACTATCTCATTGTATGTGTTTTCCAAATGCAACAATCTCTTACATTTATATTGAGAATGAGCCAAGAAGAGACATGTCCCTTCATGAGACATGTCTATTCATTAATATGTAATTAATATAATGACAATTATGATTATATATATATATATATTATTAAATATTAGAGAAATTAATATAATACTCAAGAGATATTTATATATATATATACATATATATATATATATAAATATATATATATATATATATATATATATATATATATATATATATATATATGTATATATGTATATATATATATATATATATATATATATATATATATATATATATATATATACATACATATATATATATATATATATACATATATATATATATACATACATATATATATATATATATATATATATATATATATATATATATATATATATATATATATATATATATATACATATATGTATATATATATATGTATATATATATATATATGTATATATATATATATGTATATATATATAATATATATATATATATAAATCTCATATATACTAAATATATATATACATATCTTCACTAGTATTGACTCATAGTTATTATTCAACTGAAGCTACAAAACATCATCAAGAACCATCTATATTTTCTTGCGCCATCAGATCCCTTCCCAATGGGAGTACCCACTCCAACGCCTACCCATTTAGAATGGGAGAAAATGAAGAATGCTCTCAAGGAGCTCAGGGCCAGAATAGAAAGAAATACTTTCAAACTTTAAGAGGTCTATCCCTATCCTTTTGACAGATCTATCACAGCGGTTCCCTACCCCAAGCATTTTGAGACTCCCAATTTTGATAAATATCATGGGAAGGGAGATCCAGTTAGCCATGTTGAGGAGTTTTACATGGTCTTCCAAGACGTTGCTTACAACAAAAATTTCCTCATGCACCTCTTCCCCAAGAGCTTGGGATGAACTACTAGTGCGTGGTTTTATAAAATACTCTATGGGCCAATCACAATATTTGCGGAGCTCTCTAAGAAATTTATAGTGTAATGCACACACAATGTTGAGAATGAGCTATTCCTCTTAGAGCTATGCAATTCAAAACAAAAGGGAGGTAAGAGCTTGACTGACTATTTGTAGAAGTGGAAAAACCTCACCACGAGGATATCATAACAACCACCAAAAAAGCATCTCACCAAAATCTTTATTGACAATCTACATCCAAAGTTATCCTACTTCATGCATATGAATTGCATACAAACCTACCAGTACATTAGGGGAAAAGGGATGGATATTGAAAGAGGCCACTTGGACAACGATACAATCAGGTATTATAAAGAAAGCTCAAAAGATAAGCCTAATAATGACTGGTCCCATTACTGGAATAAGAACAAGAATGTTGTTACTGATGGATCCAATGACACCAAACATGTCCAAATTGTTGTGGTCAGCCTGACACCAGCTACTCCTTCCTATCACTAAATAACACAAGTCTACCATCAACCCATGCAACACTGCCAAAACTAGGAAAATCAAACCAATGCCATATTAGTCACCCAAGGTTAGAACAAGCCACACGTCTAAAATAATCAAAAGTACACATTCACCCATCTTGATGAACCTTTAGACACAATCTTCTACTGAATGGCCAATGCCAACCTAATTGTGTATCCCCAAACCCAACCATTTTATGAATCGACTGCCAAGCTAGCATAGTATAAGGAAAATGAATATTGTGATTATCACCGTGTTAAAGTACACACCACCATAAAGTGCATGAAACTCAAGCACTACATCCAAGATCTCATTAAAAAGAAGGAGATCATGGTGGATGCACCAACCCAGCCCTCGACCAATGTTGACTTGAAAATCTATCAAAATGTGTTTCCTCAACACAACACATGAAAGAAAAAAGCCAAGGCTAACCCTCCCCCAAAAACTAAGGCAAAGGCAAGCAAGGTAACCACACTGATGGAAAAGACTACACTACTACCTATATCAACTATGAAATGTTTGTTGGTTGCATCTCCCAAGTTGAGCCCTTAGTCAATTTCATAAATGTCAAAGGTGTCGACAGTTAGTGTGTAGTCACCACACATAGAAGAAGGATATTTGTTGCCAATGCTAATCTAATTCCCACCCCTAATGCACAATACAACCTCCTAGAACACCTTGGGAATAACCCTACCCAAATCTCCATCCTTGACCTTCTTTGTGCTTCACCTGTTCACCAAGAGATCCTCAATAACACCCTCCAAGATGCATGGTACCCACATATATTAATACCATCAAGTTCAAGAATATCATGGGATATTTGTCCTGCATCCTATGCCCTTTCCTTCAAGCCTTCTGACATGCCATCCATTGAACCTGATCACAATCTCCCTCTCCATATCATTGTCATGGTAAATGATTTCATTGTCAAAAGGATCATGGTAGATAATGGTTTCACCCTTAATTCATGCACACTGAAGTTCATCCATAAAGTGGGATACACAGAGGCTGACATATCACATGAGGTCATCACCATTAATTCCTATGATAACCTGGAGCATACCTCAAACGGTACCATATTGTTTCCCATCAAGCTGAGCCCAATAATTCAAGAAACCATCTTCCATATTGTTGATCTTGATCTCCCCTACAACATCCTCCTTGACCGACCATGGATTAATTCCATCAAAGCTATCCCATCCACCTATCATTAGTGCATTAAATTTGTACATCAAGGCATTTAAGTCACCATCCACACTGATCCTCAACCCTTCACATACTATCATGTGTTGGAAGCATCATTTCCCCACTACACCCATTGTCTTGGAATTTATATTGGCACTTATATTGACAACTCATCTCAATCCCATTGTGATCTAGAGATAATCCTAGCCTCTACCCTTTCCACTATCAAGATTAAAAATAGGGGCTGTGGAAAATATAGTTTTACCGATGCCTTTGTAGTAGGAGACCTACAACTTGATCCATATACCCAAGGGCACCCCTATTACCAAAGAAAAATCCCTCAAGAAGAGCTTGAAGCAAAGAAAATTGGGCCATCAACATTCATCTCCCATGGCATCCTAAATAATCAAGAGATGGACCCTGCTATTATTAAATGGTTTTACAAAGACCCTCCACCTCCTAACATGAAACTCCTAAGATATTTCAAGAATAAATACCCTGCATCACATAAATGGGCTACTGAACAATGGAACTATCATGGTGGTGGTTTAGGACCCACAGAAGGTGGCATGAAATATCCAATGGAAGCCTCACATAACCCAAGACATCATGGCTTTGGATTTAACACCCCTCTCCTACATATACAAGGTCCCAATACCACAATTGGGGGCACCAACACACCTAACATTACCCTCTTGAATATCCATGATGAACTTGTACAAGTCAAAGACATCCCTAAGGAGGAAGAAAAGAAGTCCTACAATGACATATTTAATGATGAAACCTTCCTAGGAAATTTTGTTCTCTACCAACTCTGCATTAACCTTATTGACCTCCCCCTCATCCACCCCGAACTCATAGGCTAGGACCAACCAAGCATTGCACACATCGATGATTTCTAAAGCAAGGAAGCACTTCTAAGATTCATGGGAGCATCAGATCAATAAGACTAGGGGCATGAATCAACATATGTCTACAAGCTTGACCCAAAGGGATACTTTAGGGAAGAGGACGTCTTTAACCGCAAAAGGAAAAAGAAAAAATAAAAAAATGAGTCCTTTTTTGAAAACCCCTCTAGGGCACATTTTTACTCCAAAAAAGTAAAAAAAAAGGGTGTATCTTCTAGTGAAAACCTCTTCGAGGTGCTAGAAGATGAAGACTTTCCTCTTCCTCCTATCCATGATTATAGGCCCGAGAAGTCCTCCATATTAATTGAAGACACCAAGCCGGTCAACTTGGAGACTGAGGAATATCCAAGGATAACATACATCACAACGTCCCTAACTCAAGGTGAAGAGGTAGCTTTCATGATACTCCTCCAAGAAGCAACCATAAATTTTGCATGGTCATATGCTCACATGCCTAGGCTGGATCCTAACTTAGTTGTGTAATCACCTAAAAATGGTCATTAGCCCCTTTTTGCTAAAATCATAAATTGCTTATTCTAGATCAAATCCTAGTTCTGTCATTTATTCGATTATTTTCTATGGGCTAACCATTTTATCCTAAGTCTTTATTTATTAAAAGGAATATTTCCTCCCCTTTTAATAAATAAAAAGCCCCCACTTTTCCTCTTATCCTAAGTTGCACAAATAAAACACTATTCTTATTTTATAAAAAGAGAAAAAAATAAAAAAATAAAAATCTTATTTAATTAAGAGAACATGCTCCCTTTTAATTAAAAATCTGTTTTAATTAAATAAAAAAATATTTTTAATGGAAACCACTTTTCTAAAAACAATAAATAAATAATAAAATAAAAATAAAAATAAAAAGACTTTTTGTCTTCACATGAATGCACACTTTTCAAGGTGAGTGGCATATCTTTTTGCCTCTTAATCTCTTCCACATATCTTTTTTGCCTCTTAACCATGTCCATTGATTTTGCCTCTTGAGAATCTTGAGCACATGGATCAACCAAGATTTAATTTCCACCTTTGATAATTCTTTTTTGCCTCTTAATCTTGACAATTCGTTCATTTCTAAAATCCTTTAAAAGGAGGCTCTCTCCTCATTCTTAATCACTCATCTTTTCCATCTTTTGCATGATTCATCCTCTTGGAGTCTTGGCATCTTAGCATCTTGGAATCTTGGAGCTTCTCAATCTTGGCATTTTGGAGCTATGGTATTCTTAGATCTCTCATATTGAAACATTGCATCATCATTTCATTTTTATTCTTGCATCATAGTTTAGTTTCATTATCATTGCATTCTTAATCTAGTTTCCTTTATGCTATAGATTAGCTCACATAGTTTAATTAGCAAGGATTTGTAATACTTCTATTTTTCATTTTCATAGCTTAGCTTGCATTTCCATTTCTAGCTTGCATTGCATTTTCATTCTTGATTCTTGAGGATATTGGCATTCTTGCCCTTGTCTTCATTGAATCTCCCATTGCATGGTTTACTAGCAAGGTTATAGGCTTAATAGCTCTAGCTGCGAGAAAACTTAAAATACCCTTGCACTCCATGCCTAGGGAGCTCTAGGTTGCTTTCTCAAGGTTTCCCTCTCATGGATTCCCTTGGATATAATGACTTAGAGAAGTGCACTTTTTAGAGTACACAAGTTGTTCTTCACTTTGTAGTGGACCCAAGTGCAAAACCAGTCAAGTAAAATCTCCATAAGATGCATCCTAAAGTAGCTATTGATCACTCAGAATGGATTTATAACATGGTACCAATGACCAAGCCATGAAGGGAAATCATAATGGCATGGAGTTTAGAGACCTGAACAAACATGCCCAAAGGATGATTTCCCCCTGCCAAACGTCAATATGATTGTTGATCTCATAACTGCTCATGAGATGCTATCACTCATGGATGGATTCTCAGGATACAAGGACATCTATATAGCAAAGGAGGAATAGCACAAAACAACATTCACAATGCCATGGGGTACCTTTTGTTATAATATGATGCCATTTGGGCTAAAGAATGTAGGAGCTAGCTATCAAAGAGCCATGATAGCCATATTCCATGACATGATACATAAGATACTCAAAGGATACATGGCATAAATTCTTTCCAAATCAAAGATATGGTTGGAACACCTCGACATCCTTGAGAATGTGTTTGATCGTCTACACCACTATGGCTTAAAATTGAACCCAAAGAAGTGTGTCTTTGGTATAACATCAGGTAAGCTTCTGGGGTTCATTGTATCATGGTGGGGCATTGAGATTGATCCCAAGAAAGTCAAATCCATAGTGGAGATGCCTCCACCCCGCACACTCAAGTAGCTGAGGAGCTAACAAGGAAAACTACAATTAGTCTGAAGATTCATATCACAGCTGGTTGAAAAATGTCAACCATTTACACATCTTCTTCGCAATGATATCAACTTCAAATGGGACCCAATTTGTCAATGGAGTTTCAAGAAGCTCAAATAATACTTGGCCAACTCACCCATTCTTGTGCCTCCAATACTAAGATGCACTTTCCCCCTATACATTTTAGCAACCACTACAACACTGGGGGCACTGTTGGCCTAGCTTGATGATGAAAGAGCCCTATACTACATTATTTGTACACTTTTTGGCTATGAGATAAACTATTTACCTATGGAGAAGGCATATTTTGCAATGGTTTTTGCCACTCAAAAGCTTTAGCATTACATGCTAAGCCAAACTGTAAAGCTCATCTCCAAAGTGGACCCAATCAAGTACCTTCTATAATAAACAACACTTAGAGGCTAGATGGAAAAATGGGTTATGCTCCTGAGATAATTTGACATCTAGTACATAGATAGAAAAGAAATCAAGGGGCATGTCATTGTAGATTAGCTAGATGAGGCACCCTTGGTAGATGCATATCTGTTGGTAATGGAGTTCCTTGATGAACAACTATACGTGGTCAAAGAAAAACCGATATGTAAACTATAATTTGGTGGATCTTACATATCTCATGGATCAAGAGTAGGAATCCTCTTCATCACACCTCAAGGTGATTATATCTTAAAGTCATTCAAATTGGGATTCCCCTATACTAACAACATTATAGAATACGAGGCACTCATCTCGGGCTTCAAAATAACTATCCAATGGAATATCACTGAGTTATAGATCTTTAGAGATTCACAACGCATCATCAAATAGGTCATGGATGAGTTTCAAACAAAAGATGACAAATTATTACCATATAAATAGCTCATGAACAGACTGAAAGAACAACTCATAAGTCTACAGTTCACATAGATACCCAGGCTATAAAATAAAGTTATAGATGCAATGACAACCATTAGGTCTTTTCTAGAAATCCTTTGAGATTCAACACAGTAAAAATTCTTATTCGAGTAGTTACATACACCCTCTTATGAGAATGATGATTCTAAAATAGTGTGTATTTTGGTTGGTCCCCATTCCCCATGGTACTATAACATCCATTCTTATCTAAAAATGGTATTATATCCCCTCACCTCACAAACACCCGACGCTAGAGCCTTATCTGCAAAGCTTCTCACTACACTCTCATAGCTAATACTCTATATCATCATGAATATCATAACATCCTATCTCAGTGTTTGGATTCAAATGAGGTTATCCTGGCTTTACAAGAGGTTCACAGTGGAATCTGCAGTGCCCACATGAGTGGCACAGTCCTAGAAAAAAAGACTCTCAGATCTAGGTACTATTGGCCAACAATAGAACATGATGCATGTGATTTTGTAAAGAAATTCCCACCATGTCAGCAACATGTGAATCTGATACATGCTCCAACATAAGACTTGTAGCCCATTGCACCACCTTGGCCCTTCTGATGTTGGGGCTTCAACCTCATTGGTAAGATCACCCCCCTTTCCTCAGATGGACATAAGTATATCATAATTGCCACATAATACTTCATGAAATGGGTTGAGGCAATTCTTCTCACCCTAACCACTAACATTCTGATATCTAAGTTCCTTCTTTACCACATCATCTATTGCTATGACATCCCCTCCACCATCTTCATGGATCATGACACCCACTTTGAAAACCATCATATGGATGATCTATGTGTCATATTTTGCATACACCATCACTTCTCCAGTCCATACTTCCCTCAAGGAAATAACCAAGCTGAGGAAACCAATAAAACCATCCTCAAAATCCTCAAAAACATTGTCAATGATTCTGGTCATGACTGGCATCTCCAAATCAATCCCTCCCTCTAGGCCTACTACACTTCTTTCTGCACTCCCATAGGCACCACCCTATACTCCCTGCTATATGGTGTTGAGGCCATCTTACCAATTGAGATCGATCTTCCTTCCTTACGCATGTCTATGAAGAATTATTACTGATGAAGACTATCACATGGAACGTCTCACCCAACTAGACGTGTTAGATGAAAAATGGCAGCAAGCTTATGATCACCTAGTCATCTACTAGAATTGACTCAAGAGAAGCTACAACAAGAAGGTACACCCATGAAAATTCTAGGTGGACGATATGGTCCTTAAGAAGAATAAAAAAGTGCAAGCATATCGAGAAAAGAAAGGCAAGTTTGAACCTACCTGGTTGGGTCCTTACATTGTCACAATGTGTTTTGGCTTAGAAGCCTATTAGTTATCAACAATAGAAGGGGAGCCCCTAAATGATCCCATCAATATCATCCATCTAAAATGGTTCCATGCGTGAAATATCACATATGTATCTAAAACAAAATCCATAAAAATTATAAAAAGTCTTGAAAAAATCATTGTCTTGGTGAAAACCTAGTAAACAGGTGCCTTGATAATATCAAAAACATAAAACAAATTAAAAAAAGTACAAAAAAATTAAAAAAGATTAAAAAAAGTAAAAAAAGTAAAGAGAAAGAATCGTCCAACGGTAAAAACTTGGTAATCAAACACCTTGGACAAGTATGTTGGTGAAAACTTGGAAGCATGCGCCATACATAGTGGATTGTGCCATTATGTATCAAAATCCCATCTCCCCATCCCATTCACCCACTCATCACCACTTCCTCATCATCCCTATCATCACCCTACATTCTCAAGGTGTTCTATTATCCAACATATGCAACAAAGAGATCTAGAATCCTATCCCGCATCCTGAGCTTCTTTGTATAGCACGATCCTATCCTAATCCCTGAGATTTTGTAAATATCCATTGTATCACCATGCCTTTTGTACTATATCATTGAGTCCTATCCTGCATAAATATGATCAATCACCTTGTCCACCATGCCTTGTATTTCCACAAGTTTCTCAGTTACCATCCTTGATCCAGTGATTATTCCAAATTCCTCTTTTTCCACTCAATTCAGTTTCTTGCGCGAATCCTACCAATAGGTCCTTGTAGGATGTATCCTTCATCATGTTTTACCTAACCTCCCCATCAATCAATTTTTTGATCTCTTTTGGAAAAGGACGTCTCTTGGATTTATCACTTCAATTTTGGATTATTTCTTTGATTCTTGGTTATCTTTTTAAAGGCTTCTCATTGTTCCTCTCCTCAAGGTCACCACGATCCTTTATATCATGGTGTTCTACGAATGAGGGAAATCTGGAGAAAGCTTCTTTTGATCATTTTGTGTTCTTCTCTGTTTGCACAGGTTCCTCAGCATCATTTCCACCATTCCTCCTCCTAGATTCATGTGTGATGTTGGGGAAACCCTTACGTGTTTACTGTGCCATCCTTCTACAATGCTGGTGATAAGGCCTAGAGTTCCTAGTAACCTTGGCAGGTCTCTAATGTCGCTATATCAAAATAGGTTGTGCTCTCCAATATTAACACAATGAAATCCTTAAGTCTCGTCAACTACATTTAGATTCATGTTGCATTATGCATCTTTTCTCATGGTACAACATCTATTTATCCATTTTCTCCCTCCCTCCCCTCTTTCCTCCCCATCTCCTTTCCTCTTTGTGTCCTTTTCAAGAAAATTACACAAAAATTTTCTTTGTGTTATTTTCTTGAGGGAGCATAACCTCTTACCATCATCACTTTACCATGACTCATCTCATCCAGGCAACTTATTTTATTTTCTTTGATGCAACGCCACTTGCGGCGTCACATCAAAGAGGGGCAAAATGTAGACACCTAAAAATCATTTTTATTAATTAAATTTATTTAATTAATAATCCATGTGACATCATAATTAATCTTAATTAATTAAGCATTATTGGCATTCTCATCTACCCATTTAATTATAATTATTTAATTAATTTGCATTCATTATCTAAAGTATTTAAATCTAATTTGAATAGTCCCCTCTCTAATGTATTAAAAATTATTATAATACATGTCCCCCCATAAATCCCCTTTTGAATAAATTTCCATTTATTTAAATTCCCCCCACATCATATTATTCTTATAAGCTTGGATTAATCTAAAACCAATTTGAAATAATCTAAATCCGTTGCCTACACCCATCACCTCACTTACTGCTAAACCTACTTTCCCACCTAATCACACTCTTAACCTCACTTAAAAAGTGATTCGTAACCTCATTAGAGATAATGAGTTTCTCACACGTGTGAGAAACTCTTACCAAGGAAGCCACCTAACTACCTTAAATTCTCCAACTCCTCCTTACAAATTTGTCCACCACACTCTTCCCCAAAGATTCTCACACATGTGTGAGCAACGTGGAGCCACTCAAACCTTAAATGACCATCTTGTCTTAAATTGACCTTTCAAATTATCCATCCCCTCTAGCCTATGTTTCTCTTATGTGGCTCACATGTGGATGCCACATAGGTTCCACCTCATTCAAGCCCTCTTCCTCCCTCCAAAAATTTGTAAATAGAGGTCCTTCCATGAGAAAATCACTAATTCATTTTCATGCAATGTTATCATGTTAGTTTAGCTCTAGAATTTCATAGCATTTTTGTATGTTATTTTCTTTGTTCTTGCTTTTAATCTTAGGTCACATAGCATAATGTTAAATGGTTAATGAATCTTAGTTGTTTTCCTGGCATTGTAGTTCCTTTTCAATCTAAATCACAATATCATTCTTAATGGTAAATTAATCTTGCATATTATTTCTAGTTTAAATCTTCATCTTCATCATTTGCCTCTCTTAGAATCCTTGTTGCAATCTAGTTCTTCATATTAGTTTTTGCATCATTTGGGACCTCCTTTGGCTTGCATTTAGGACTTAATATTCTTAGCATTGCATTGGGGATCCTCACATTATGTTTGGAGAGCACAACCACATTCTCCAAAATGAACAAATCAAATGCAGCTTGGGGGCTCCTATTTTGGCTCAATCAAAGGTGGTGTGTATGAATTTATTGTTGTATGATTGCATGCACGTTTTGAGCTAACATTTTCTTGTCTATGTGTGCTCCCGATAGGTTAGGTTCACCGCATCCACAAAATCAACGACTAGTTTTCTTTCTTCCATCTTCTTTTCTCTGATGAATTTCTTTACTGCATTAGGAAATACATGATTGAGTATTTGAAATATGTATCCATAGTTGGAGTTATCATTTTCTTTGCATCCACTGAAAGAATCATCTGTAGAAGAAGTATAGAGTTCTAGATCCATGGAGTGATCATGCTTTTCTTCTTGTGTATACAAGTCCTCATCTTCTTATTTATTTTATATTTTGACTTCATATTTAAATTGCATTTGGTTTCATATGTTAAATTGTATTTAGTTTCATTTGTTAAATTACATGTAGTTTCATTTATTAAATTGCATGTACTTTCATTTCTTAAATTGCATTTAATTGCATTTAGTTTCATTTGTAAATAGTATCATTGATTAAATTACATTTAGTCACATTTAGTGGCATTCATTAATTGTATTTAATTCATGGTTCATTTTAAATTGCACTTAGTTCATCACTAATTACACTTGTTTGTATATCATCATTAGTTGCATACATTAGGTTGCATTATGTTTACATTTCGTTACATCATTATTTGCATTACATATTTCATTTTAGGTTCATTTCATTAGATTTATTTCATTGGTCATATTGCATTAATGGTCCCCATTCATTAAGATTCATTAGTTATTATTTTTTAGGTTCAATAGGTGCATTTATTATCCATTTAAATCCATATCATTGTTTATAAATCATCCATATGTATTTATCATAACCTAAATCATTAAAAAAAAGCATTCACATTTATCCATATCTACATCATAGTCAAAGTAAACAAGCATTGTATATTCATCATTAACATTGTACATATCATAAATCACATAATACATCCATCACATAAACATGTAGGTTACATCATGCATCCATCATACATCCTAATCCACATAGAAATATATCACACACTTGTTAGGATCATAATAATCATCACATATAGTATAAGTCACAAAATCACACACATCCTGCATCACAAGAGTCAATCACATCATCATATAGTCACATGTAAATAAACACATATATCACATAATATGCACAACATATAGGACCACCAACCATATGTATCATGATATATCTAGATCCTAAAATAATAAATGTTCATAGTCCATAAGTCTATATAATTTCCATCATAAAATAATAAATATACATTGACTATCCATCAAGTGATACAATAAAAAAATATACATCTCATATGCATAAGTATATGGACCTAAGTGGCTCTATACATATAATATCTCATCATGGTCAAAAGACTACAAAATGTGTATCAGTATAACTAGGAGGGCCTCATGAGGCTTCCTACGATGATCCTCCTCCCCCCTACATCCCAATCTTTGTCTTGCGATAGTCTCATGCTAACTAATCCTGAGGATCTCCCTGTCATCTATGATGTTGGCTGCTCTAAAAATGATAGTGCTTCTATGCCTATTGGATTTCCTAGTGGTACAAATTCATGTAATAGGTGGCCTCTCTCCCGACTCTAGCTATATTTATTTTTTCTTCCATTTCCTTTGATAAAATTTGTGAAACACCCATTATAGCAGTTGCCTATTGTACGATATCACAGTTGCCCCTATATATTTCTACCTTGCGCCTCTATGTATCCCCATCATCTGTGAGACTCAACACCTAATATCTTAGGGCATCCAACTTTTGTCTCAACTCATCTTTCTCATACCCCTCGGGTACCATCATTACCTCAAAATATCCAAAATCTACCCTCCTCTATAGAGTGTCTAGGGCTTCCTAAGTGTTGTTATCCCACACTATCTCCCCTTCATATAACCCCTATAATTAGCCAATATTTATGTCAAGGATATGTCTTGGCTCAACCTCCCCTTGCTTGAACCTATCCCTATAGCATGGTAACCTCAAACTGCAAGTTGTCCCTCTAAGCCTTGGTAGTGATATGTGACTGTCTCTCTGCTCCAAGTCTTCTCTAATCCTCTGTAGCTCAACATCATGGGTTTCCTGTTCTACAAACCCTACTAAAGGTCCATTTGGCACTTGAACCTATCTTAGAACCTGTACCTATATCTATGTTTCTATAGGAGGGGTTTCCTATCCCTATCCCTATACCTATGATGGTGCATATGGTGGGGCACCCCGACTAGTATTTGCACTATCTCCCTCCTCTTCTCCATGGGTACTCTTTTTTGTACCCTCATCCCTTTGCCATCTCCTCAGTCTCCTCGATCTCTTATGTCTCCTTTATCCCCTCCCTCATCCTCCTCTCCTCCCTCCCCATCATGATTAGATCTATGCTGCTCATCATCATGTACTTGCACTAGATTTTTGAGCTACACTAGATGGTGTGTGGCCCACCAGTATGTATAGATAGTCACCATTTGTACATATCTTCCCATATCCTATCTAGGAACCTAAGGCATGGTAGCCATCCCTCTCCATAACTGCCTTTCTCCCCTCAAACCCACCCCAATCCCCCAAAGTAATACCACCTCTCGTATAACCAAAGGATGTGGAAAACCATTAGGTACTCCATCCTATACCCTTCCAAATCATCTTTGGACCCAAAATGGCATATAGTGAGTGATATGGTAAATTGATCTACCAATCAACCAATAGTCTGTTTGCACATAGCCCAAGTATAATCTATCTTGGAATCCATCCTCCCACTAGAGATGTCCACTCCAATTACCCCACTCGTCACAACTCCTAAATGGTGTCTAGTCAAAGAAATGCAAATCATCAAGCATCTATCTCTAGTATCTTATTGATCTCATGGTCTTGTATGTGATGGAAAACCAATATCTGCAAGTTTATGGCTCATTAGGATGTTGTGTCTCCTATTGCTAAATAGGCCTAGTAGTTCCACTATGTGCTCCTAGGACTAAGATAATAATGATGTCACTCCTAACCCTAAGATGTGATTTATATTGTAAGAACATATATGAAAATCATAATAGAGTTTTTCCAGAATTGTGTATCTCTAATAGTAAATTGAACCCTCTTCCTCCTTGAGCATATGACTAAGCACTCTTACCCAACCATGTCGGAACCCCCATGCAACATAATCTGGCATCATTATCCCTCCAATAAACCCTATTAGATATAATTCTAGTTGTGGTAACCTAGCCTCCATCGCCCCCTTATAGGGCATCTACTGTCAAGATTGGGGTAGCATGTCAAATCTCCACCTAAATAATGTATCCATGTAAGGCTTAGCACCATCTCAAGTATAATCTAGTATGACTCCTCTGATCAAAACCCTATAAATTGACCACACATCTAATAGTTTGATTGTGGCCTCTCCTGTGGGAAGATGGAAACTTGCGGTGTATAAGTTTCATCTTAGTACTAATGTGTTATGAGCCCAAATATCTCTCAATAGAAATTTGATGTTTTTTTTCTCAATTTACTTGCAATTGATTTGGTATTTTAAACACAAATATAATTTTTGATAAATTTTGCCAATTAATGGAAGTGAATCCAACAATAATTTCAGCATTGAAATTACATGTACTTCATTAATACATCAACCAACATATTGAATATCAACTATTTCCAAATAATACAATATACAAGTTATAAGGTTTGGCACCTTAGATACAAATTGGGACTGCTATATATGGAACCGCAACATCAAGAAGAAAAGACACCAAAAATTAAACCTCACTTTGCATTGATGACTTCAAAAAGAATCCCTCCAACTTGTCACAATCTTCCACAAAAATATTGACTTGCACTTCCTTTAATCAAGACAACACAACATATAACTCAACATACAATACCACTCCACACATCTCAACTCAATTTCGTACCATGTACGATCCTGTAGGAAGTCCGTACAATAGCCTGCAATAAATTTGTATGATCCTTGCTAGAAAATAATACAAAATCAATAATTGATGCTGTTAAATACTAACTAGTAACATATAAATTTATGATCATTCACCATTCATTACACATAAGAATTGGATGAGTTCTCTCCAAAATCTAAAGACCAAACTCTTTGCAAACCCTTGCTTGCTTCAAGAAATTTGATTTCTTCCTTGGAAAAAACCTTCTTCACTTTTTCAATTTCAATAAAATGAAATTCGGTGAATGAAAAAGCTCTTCATGTTTTATTTATAAGCTTTTTAATGTCCAAGCTTCTCATTTACACTTTTCACTTAAGAGCCTTCTTCAACACACCATCTAACTTCAAATATAATGCAATGTTATAACAACTTATGACCATAACATCCTATATTATGACATAGCATCCAAATCATACACCGCCCTGCCATAAATAGCCATCTGACCAAAATAGACTTACTATAAATAGTAAGTCTCTCAAACTGAAGATTCCGCATAAGGAACTCTGAATCAACTGAAAGCCCTACCCAGGTTCTCTACCAAACATAGAAATACATGAAATATCAATTACAATAAATAGTAAGGCATCTAATTTGACCCCAACAAAGAGCAGACTTGGAAGCTAGAACCTCTACAGTGGAATCCAACCATTGGCTCTGCCAACCGACCCCCTCTAACAACCTGATTATCTTATGAGGGTCACCGAACTAAGCTAATCCCAAGAGTCTAAAAAATGGGGACATTACATAATGTTTTCATGAGTGTATTATGTAGTATGGTCTGGGACCACTCATGAATGTGGGGTATCCCACATAGTGTGACCTTTCCCCTCTCTATCATTGTGAGCTTCTCCCACAACTCCATTGTATCTATCCAACACTCACTTGAATGAAAGAGATATATTTTTTACTACATATATTTCAAACCTATGAGTGAGAGTCTTCTAGTCAATTTTCCTCTCTCTCTCCTAGCCCATATTGGGGTATCATGTCCCCAGTCAATCCCTAGTCAATCCCCGACCCCTCTTGCTTTTTTTTCTTCTCTACCCCTTGTCTTTTAGCCCAAATGATAGAGATGTCTATTGGGCATTATAAACAGTGATTTAAAATCCATATATATATATTGATCTACGAAGATGGTGATTGATAAATCTCACCTCTACTAAAATTGGTCAACCCCCTATTGCCCATTTTAGAAATGGTGGTTAGGTGAATCATTGTCTCCCTCCCCCTTTCTCCATCTGCATGGATGATAATTGGTTGATTGTCATCTATGGAGATGATGATGGACTGATCATCGTCTCCTCCTTGACACCTTTCCCCCCTCTAATCTATCATATGGACATGTAATAAATGAACTTTATAAACATCAAACAAAAGTATGAAGGAAGGTCTTTGAAACTTACCAGTGGCCCCATGTCGGCTAGATGCTGGAAGACCCTCACATGCTCGCCCAACTGATGTTTCTCCCTTTTGTTCACCATTTATCTCTCCTTTTCCTTGGTTTTCTATTGATTATGATGGAAAATGACTTTCCATTGGGTGCTTTGGGCCTATTTATAGGTCCCTTTCAACCCGTTTTTCATCCTAGGCCCCATTTTCTATCATGTTTCCTCGCAATCCCTAGACTTCCATGTAAAATACTCCCTTTCTCATTATTTCTACTAATTCTTCTTTCTCTCTACCTTCTTTTTGAGAAAATTTCCAAAAATTCATTGTTTGCACCATTTTCTGGAGGGGGAGCACTCTCTCACTTGTTTTTGTCTAGGGCATCTCATTTTCTTTTCTTTGATATGATGCCGACCTTGATGTCACATCAAAGAGGGGCAAAATTTAGATGACTAAAATTGTCTTGACACCCTTATAGTAATTTAATTAATATTTCCTTTAGCATTATAGTCAATTTTAATTAATTAATTATATTTTCTATATTCTATCTACTTAATTAAATTTATTTAATTAAATAGTTTCATTCTCTTTTTGTATTTAAATTTAATTTAAATACCTCCCCTAATGTATTAAACTTATTTAATACATGATCCCTTCATAAAATCCCCTTTTAATAATGTATATTTATTAAATTCCCTCTATACACTAATATTCCTCTAAGCCATGATTAATTTGAATTTAATTTAGACTTACCTTAACCCCACTTAAAAAGCCTAGTCTACACCGATCACCTCAACCACTAAATTTATCCTTTTTTCTAATCACTCCCTAATCTAACTTCAAAAAAAAGTGATTCCTAACCTTATTAGAGCCTAATGATTTTCTCACAAATGTGTGAGAAACTCATCCCAAGGAATCCACCAAACTTCCTTAAATTCTCCAACTCCCTTCTTACACCTTTGTCCCCCCACTCCTCTCTCCCATGTTGCACACACATGCATGGGAAAACTTGAGCCTCTCAAACCTTAAATTCTCCAAGTTGACTATTGCATGGCATGTCCTAATTCCCTTGTGGATCCTATGCAACTCTTATGTAGATGTCACATAGGTGCCACCTCATCCAATCCTCTTCCCTCCATCAAACACATTTTAAATAGGAGGTGTCACTCCTTGCAAATCATCTTTAATTCATGCATTGTTATCATGAACTAGTATAGCTATAGAATTTCATAGGTGTTTTTCATGCTTTCAATCTTAGTTCAATTTTTGAATCTAGAAATCACATGTTAGGTAAAATGGTGAATGAATCTTAGATTAAATCTTTCATCTCATTCTAGTTTTTATATTTTAAATCTTTCATTTGCATCAATGGTGAAGGCCTGAGACAATTTATTCATACTTTCTCTTGATCTCTTAATCACTTCATTAGCTTGTATTGTAGAATCCATCCACTTGTAAGTAATCTTAGTGGGATTTTAATTTTATGTTTGGGGAGCACACTCACATTCCTCTCTAAGAGAAAATCAACAAGTCTTGGGTTCACTTGTTTGGATCATTGGAGGTTATGTTTGAAGCCTTATTTATTTGTAATTTTTATGAACATGTTTAAAGTAATATGAATTAATTTATGCCTAACATTTACATGTTTGAGCTTGTTCCAAGTAGGTAAGTTTACAACATATACACAAATATTTATGCTCTTAGTAATAAGGTTACTTTAAAAGAAGATTATGACATTCAATGATTAGGTTTAGACCTAATATCCCATATAAGTAGATTTCTATGGGGAATTTCAATACATCTATTCATAACTCAAATAAAAAGGGAGGAACCCCCTATTGTTGATGATAGCAGCTAGGATATTTTATTTATGATTGTTTCCCTAGATTTGATGGATATGGACCTTCATGGATCTTTTTATACTTGGTCTAGTAGATAATCTAGTGATACTTTTATTAAATTCAAGCTATATAAAGCTCTGGTATCTCTTGACTAGTTAAATATGATTAGTTACATACTCTCATCTCTTACTCAACTTGGGTACAATAATTTCCTTGTTATCTTCATAATAGACAGATGGTGTAGAAGGAAGAAATTTCCCTTTAGGTTTTAGAAAATGTGGAAATTGAATCCAAATCTTCATCTTCATATTAAGGATTGGTGAGTTATTGATATACCAAGTTCTGCTATGTATATGGTTGTCAAAAGTTTGCTAGTGGTTAAAACCAGTGTTATGAATTGGAATAAGTCTTCATTTGGATATATATTCAATATTAAGAACTAGTTAAAATATGAGCTTGATGATATTTAGTTCCAGTTTTAGAACCAAGAGGTGTTTGATACCTTAATCAGTAAATAAATGGATCTTTTATCCAAACTTCATGATATTGTGTTAAAGGAGGAGAAATTTTAGAAATAGAGATCAAAGAATATTTAGATTCATAGTGGTGATTGTAATACTAAGTTCTTCCATTTGACCACTCTTAAACATAGAGCCAATAACATTATCCATAACATATCTTTAATGGTAATAGATTTTAAAAGGATGAGGAAATTATGTAAGTTGCTATGAATTATTTTTGTGTTTTGCTATCAAATGATCAACCACTAGACCTCTCGTGTCACTAGGAGTTACTCTCCATTATTATAATTTTGATTTCCTTTGATATTAATAGTATTCCTACAAGGAATCCCTCAAATATGGTGGTTAAGGAAGTTAAATTTTCCTTTGAAGGAAATACAGTCTTGGGGCTTGATGGTTTTCCCATGTTTTCCTTTCAAACTTATTGGGATATTTTGTCTAAAGATGTCATAGCTATTGCTAAATAATTATTTGGATCACATTCTCTTTTGAGGGAATTAAATGCTACATTCATTGTGCTTATTTAGAAAAAAGTGGGTCTTCAATCATGCCTATACTTCCACCTTATCAACTTATGCAACTCCATGTATAATATTTTGTCTAAAATATTAACTTGTTAAATGTATTAAATAGTTCCTTCTTCATTTGATTTCCATACAAAAAAATGGGTTCATCCTAGGCCACTGAATCTCAGATTCTATTCATACCATTCATGAGAATATTCATCCCTTTTTAAGGAATACGAGTGTTCATTTTTTTCTTAAATTTGATCTTTTGAAGGATGATGGTCAGGTGGATTGGAGTTTCATGTTGAAGGTTTTATAAGTTTTTTATTTCAGTAAAATCTTTATTCAACTTATTGAGTAGTCAATTTCTATGCCTATGTTTGTTGTTATGATTCATCTTTGCTTCTTGTAGAATTAGACAAGAGGAACCTATTTCCCCTTTTCTATTTATCTTGATTGTAGAAACTTTGAGAAGACATATTCAAAATAAGGTTTGTATGGATATAATAAAATGTTTTCATTGCTTATCCTTTAACTCTACTTGCTTGCATCAAATTTTTTTTGATGATACTATATTAATGGGGAAAAGATTAATTGCAAACACTAAGAGCTTATAAAATGTTTTGAAAATCTATGAGAAAGCCTCAAGTTAGTGGATTAGTTTACCAAAAATATCTTTGTTATTTCTAAATACATCATAGAGTCAACAACTTAGACTTGGTGATATTTTGGGATGTCATGTATCATGAATCTTCCCTCCATTTATCTTGGGCTTCCTCTTTGCTCAAATTATACTCTGGATTCCTTTTGGTAGTATCCTATTGAGAGGTTTAAGTCAAAGCTCAATGGATGGAAAGGTACATTGTTAAGTCAACAGGGTAAGCTTTAGCTAATCAAGGCCCATCTACAAAATCTTCCAGTTTATGATATGAGTCTGTTCAATATTCTGAAGAAATTTGTTGATAAGATGGAATGAACTCAAAGGATTTTTTTATTCACCGGGTTTGAAGTCAAAAACATAATGAATTTGGTATCCTAGGACAAGGTTTTCCTTTGTAAATATCTTGGTGGATTGACTATTATAAAAGTGAAGGGATTCAATCAAGTTATTTTGGCTAAGAAACTTTAGAGATGATTCAAAGTAAATAATGAATTGACAAGCATAGGTCATAGTAAATATATCTCTTCTTATAAACATTTCATTGTTTTCCTTTTCGATCGCATTCTAATGGATTTTTCCTTATCTCTTTAGAACTTTATCTCTTCTTCTAAACCTCTGGTTCACAAAGGTATTAGATGGGTCTTAGGTGATGGTTGCAAAATCTAGTTTTGGGTTGATTGGTAGATTGGAGATCACTAATTGGCCCTCTCCTCTTGAGAAGTTCACTCTAAGGATATTTTTTTGAGGAGGTTTTGTTGCTAGGTGGTAGAGTATATTGGGAGCCATAATTGGGTTAATCTAGTGGAAGTGGATCCTAACTTGAAACCTCTTCAAGACATGCTATCTATTGTGCATATTCCTTAAATTGATCTTCATGATTCATTTGTATGTTCCTACTTTAATGATGGATCTTATTTTCTATCTAAAACATTTTTTTCTCAGTTTGGATGATCTTTCCCTCTAAATTTTTTCTCCTTGGTTTGGAATTCTTCCCTTATTCCTAAAACAAACATCTTCCTTTGGTTGTTGGTTCAAAATAAAGTGCTTACCTTAGAGAATCTAAGTGAAAGGGGATTTTCTCTTCCCAATAGATGTTTATGTGAGGAAGATGCTGAGAGTTCCTTTCATTTTCTCTTCTCTTTTTCTTTTTCTAGAGACATTTGGGCCCATTTTATGTAAATTTAGCAAGTTTCATGGGTTTCCTCAGCTTCTTTTATAGAATGTTCATCTCGATGGGTTTCTCATTTCTCTAATCCCTCTATTGAACTTATTTGGTCTCTACTAATACCTCACATTTCATGGGGATCATAGAAAGATAGAAACAACTATATCTTTAGGGAATATTGATGCCTGACAAAGGTTGTAGTGTTCAAGATTCCTTTTACGCTTAAGGATAACTTTTTGATTGCTTGGTCTAATTCACTAGCATCAGGTCCTTTTAATCCTTATAAAATGGATACAAATTATTTTATTTGGTGGAAGATTTAGTGGAACATTTCTACTCTATTGGGAAAGAAGAAGAGAACAAAAAAGGAAGTACTATGGAAACCACCTCCTTATGGATGGATTAAATCAATACTGATGGAGCAACAAAGGGGAATATTGACGTACTACTTGTGGGGGAGTTATTTTTAATCATAATGGTAGATTTCACTTAGTATTGGCCCTCCCTTTGTGATCCTAGACAAACCACTATGTTGAGGCTTATGTAGCCTACACTGGATTATAAATAGTGGCATCCCTTGGATTCACAATATTTTGGTTTGATTCTAACTCCATGAACATTATTAATTACCTTAACTGATCTTAGCGTCCTACTAGGACCATTAATTCCCTTATATTGGATTGTTTGGATATTATAAATTCATTTAAAAAATTTAAAATTAGTCATGTCTATCATCAAGGGAAATTTGTATATGACCATTTCACTAATATAGTGGTTAATTTTCCCAGTAAAATTTATTTTGGACCAATTGACCCCATTCCATATGATATTAATGCTCTCATTTTTAATGACAAAGAAGCTTTCTAATGTGGAGAATCTTTACGAAATGATGACTGATGTGTTTAAACTTGTGTGGAGTGGCCATTTAAAAAGAATTTTCTTTATTAAGGTTTTACATTACATGTATGAATTTATGATTTCTAGATTGTTCATCTTGTTCATCATTCTGATAAGTCTATATCTTTATGAGATCTATGTTAAAATTGGGGGAGATAAAAAATAAGTTGATAACATCTAAATGATAAATGTTAGAGTGATGAGGATGTTTGGAAGGAGATTTCTACAGGGGGATGAGCCCCTTCATCAATAAAATTCATGGGAATGATCCTCAAGTTACAAAGGCTTTTTTTGATGCCTATGATGATGGGGGTGTTAAAGGTGTTTGAAAATGAATTGGTCATCTTGGAGGGTTTAGTGGCCAAAGTCTCACAAAACCTAGTTTTAGGAAATTTTTAGGGATAAAAAGAGAATGGATGAAGCCCTTATGATTTTATTCATGGGTAAGGAGAGAGAAAAGATTCAAAGAAACATGGATGATATCTATGATAGGTTATTCATTCCCTCTCTCTAGGCCAAGGTTGTTGCATTGAGTATGAGGTATGTTACTTTGGATGACCAGTTTACCAACATTTTCAACTACCACTTCATCATTCTTAACCATTTTAGACATGATAAGTGCATTGCTATTCCATTTTAATTATTCCCTTTACTTTATAATAGTATTAAAATTCATAGGAAGAATCCCTTATTGTCAGTTCTGCATGAGGGCTTAATTATCCTTATATTGGAGTTTTCAAAGTCTATTTAAATTGTTATAAATCCTTATATGACTAGGGTGAAAAATATGTCAATCACTTTCTCAAGGAATATTTAGTGGGTCTTGAGGAATATTATTTGGAGGATGAGGGTGGAGATCAATTGGGAAAGAGAAAAAATCCAAAAATGGAATCCAAGCCACACTTGAAATTTGTGATTTTAGATGATGAGGATTCTAATTATTCCCCATCTATTGAGTGTGTCCTTGTTTCTTTCAGCCCTATTGGAGATGTTAAAGGAAAGGGTAAAGCTAAGGGTTCTTCTAAACTCCTATGTCCAAAGGAAAAGGAAAGCGTCAATTAACTTCTTCCTAAGTTGAGAAACTTAAACAAGACACTATACATGATGAAGGTTCTCCCCTACCCTCGCCACCTATGACTGATGATAATATACACTAGCATGTGCATATCCCTCTAGGAAATGATACTCCTTTGGAGAAATGATCTTCTTTGTATGAAAATGAAAACATAGGAAGGAATGTTAAAGAAACTCTGAATGGTCATTTCTCTATCCTAATGTAGATTGTGTCAAAGATAAATGCCATAAATGAAAAAAGGGGTTTCTACCCCTGATAATGAAAATTTCAACAAGCTTCTTGTTATGACCAATAATTTTTCGAAGGGTATTCAAGATCTTAAAATCGATCATGAGAGGATAATGAAGGCCCTAGAGGATGATAATGCTAAGATTCTTGATAAATTGAAAGTGTTTATTTCTATTAGGAAGATGACTATAGGAACAAGTTCACATGGTTTGAGGAGGTTGAATGATCAAGAAAAGATTCTATAGGGGTTGTCCAAAGGTGTTGTTGTTTCACCTACTAGGAGTTGTAAGCCAAAGAAACAAAGTGTGGATCTTGGTGATGACTCAAATTCACTACTCGACCCTTCCTCAAGACTTAGAAGAAAAGATATATTGGGGATGCTCTAGTGGAAACTATGGTTAACAAGGTTTTGAGCATTAATGAAGACATAATTATGAAAAATAATACATTGTAAAAAATTTGTAAGGTTTTTAGGATATTTTCATATTTTTTTTCTGATACTTTGTAGGAGGAATTATCTGGGCTTTTTTTTTGTTGGATTAATTTGGTGACACTTCCCCTATTTTTGGTCTATTGGTTTCTTACAAGCTTGGGATTGGTTCTTTGTTTCTTTAATTTCTAGACTCTTTTGGCTATTAGAATTTTGGGTCCCTTCAAAATTTGTTTTACTTTAATTAAAATACAATTAATTCATACATTTTGGTAATCCTTTTTCTCTTGCAAGGTTTCTACAAATTGGGGGAAAAGAAAACAAGGAAAGGGGTCTCAATATTTCTTGTAATGCTTTGAATAAAAAGAATATTTTTTTGTGGATATTGAAGAAAAAATGGTCTATACTCATTTTATTTGGGAATGTTTTTGGGTAGTTAGGAATCAATTTAACCTCTACAATATAAAACAATAGACACCAAAATTCTTCCAAATAAAAATATATAGCCTCAAAAAGTTGGGCTTTTGTATTGAAAATGTAAAGAACATAGCTAACATTGAAATAGCTATAAGGAGTTACACTTGTTGACCAACTTACATGCATCATAAATAATATTTAAATAGAGATGATGAAACTAACATAAAAAAAATGAGATGGTGAATGGATTATTATACTTATGCAAGGTAAAATAAACATGCTATTTTTATCTAATGAATTCATCTTAGGATTGGATGGTTTTTTCAATTTGGCATTTTGGGGCAATTTTTAGGGTATTTTTATCTCATCATTTTATAATTAGGTTTTTATAGTTTCATGTACTAATTTTCTTATTTATAGGGTGGTGGAGATGGAAGTAGTGGATAAAAATATTAAAGGTATTGTTAATGTAAACATCTAAAAATAAACATTTTTCTAGTATCACTAATCATGAACCTATTTTCTATTAAGTAATTAAATTGCAATAATCTCTTTACTTATTCAAATGCACTTTCATTAATTAAATATATTATCTATTTTATAATTCATAAATAAATACATTTTAAATATACCTATATTCTCACATAATATGATTAAATATGTATTGTATATTAAAATTTACTTGTTCTACTCTAAGGATTAAAAAAAAAAATTTAAATTTTTTTTTATCTCCGCTCTTCATCTCATAACTAACACCTAAAACTAGAAAAGATTAGAAAAAAATATTTTCCTTGATCCTCCACCTCAAGTACTCAATCAAATTGATTTCAACCATGTTGATCTTTTAATCAACCATTTGCTTAATATCAAACTTATAAATCAGCCTGCATCCAAGCCACTTTTAATCACCCATAGATACCTAAATTCATCCATTCTAATATTTAACATTAATTAAATTAAATTTAATTAATTTCCCTAATAACATTATAGTTAATTTTAATTAATTATATTTGTTATATTCATCTATCTATTTAATTAAATAGATTAATTGCCTATAGTATTTAAATTAAATTTAAATGCTACCCCCCTAATGTATTAAATTTAATTTATTACATGTTTCTCCATATTCCCTTTTAAAATAAATTTTTAATTTATTTATTCCTCCATATGCTTTATTTCTACTAAATCATGATTAAGTTAAATTTAATTTAATTTAATCTTAAACCTAACCTAGATGTTACCCTACACACATCACTTTCTATCTAATGATCTTATTTACCAATTAACTAAGGTTAATGAAGTTAATTTTCATCTTCTTACAAAATTAGTCATAATTATTTTCTCAGACATGTGGGAGTAAATAATGTAAAATACACCTTTTCAAAAATTGTTAAAAAAAACTTAAACAAGGCTTCTTACATTTTTTGATCACACCTCTTACACTTTCCAAAAGTGTGAAAATTGACTTTCTCTTACACATTTCTTACACACACTTACACATGTGTACTTGGAGTACACATTGACCCTTCACATCGCAAGTTGCTCACACATGTGTGAGAAAGCCTTCGACTTTGCATGAATTATGTGTCTCCTTGGTGGCACCTATGTGGATGCTACATAGATGCCATTTAATGCAAGCCCTCCAAAATGCTATAAATAAGACCCTTGTCTAAAGAAAATAAAAAAACATTTTTTTTTGCATTCATTCTTGCATTCTAGACATATTGCTAGTGCATTCATTGTAGTTTTTATTACTAACTCTTTGGTAGTTATTTTCATTCATGGTAGATTTAGAGTTTGAATCTTAGCTAATAACTTTTGATTGCTAATCATAGCTTCATGCCATAAGTGCTTGAGGGTTTCTTCCATAGCTCCTCCTTGAGCCTCTTTGGTTTCTTGCATTGAATGCTTGAGGGTTGCTTCCATAGCTCCTCCTTGAGTACTTCAATATTTTATTTCAATCTAGTTGCATTAATTAGTGTGATCAATACTTGTGTTGGGAGAGCACACCCACATCCTCTCTAAGAGCTTAAATCAAGCAAGTCTTAGGTGCATTTTCTTCATGCTCATTCGAGGTTATGTGAAAAGTAGTATAGAAATGAGAATGAACATGATTTTCTTGTTAGTTTAAGATTTGATTATGGACATGTACAACTAACGTTTGAATGTTTATGATTGTTCCACACAAATTAATTTTCCTCATATACATCACCCTCAATATAAAATATGTTATCATGCTACCAGTATGAACAACTACATCCCATTATTTGTTTAAATTAACAAATATTAGAGTATGACCATCTTTGTGGTGAAAAAAAAACCTTTCAGTGGTGTCAATTACTCGATTTGTTTCTTACTTTCATTTAGGTGATAATTACATCTAAAATAAGGTTTTAATATTTAAGGCTTTATTCTTCATTTTATTTTGACTTTTTAATTCACATCCACCATTTGAATGAAAATTCTTATTTCATTGTTTGGTGATATTTTAGAGACAAAAACCTCGACAGTGGGGAGGCGTAATCTATAAAATAGGGTCCTAAAATTAGTTAAATCTAGCATTTTATTGAGACTAAAGTTGATCATAGAATTTTATGGATTCTTTGTAAAGATGTGTATTATTATAATAAAATCAACAAAAAAGGTTAGGATGGTATAGAATATCTTTGTACAATATTTTAAAGATGATAAATCCAAAAAATGTGTTGTTTAGGAGGCATTTGTGTAAAACTATTGGTTCAGAAGCAATAATCGTATCCTTGAAGAAATGAAACTTTTATCATAATAAGATTTAAAAAAAAATATATCTAGTATCTAGAGGTTTTGTAAAAGATGCAAGAAAAACTAATAATTGTGATTGATAAGTAGTACTCAAAATTAATAAATGATAAACAAGCATGTATATTGGAATTTTGTATCCCTAATTAGACATTTTCTTTTCCTGTTTAATTATTTCTATGATTTATCCAAGGTCTATATATTCTTGTACTATTAAAAACCAGAAAGGGAGAGGAATAGAAATTTGAGAGCACTAGGTGATTATTTAGTATCTAGAATTTATATTGCATATCTTAAAAGAACTTAAGGTCAAGTAGGTGTTGGAAGATCCTATTGCAACTTAAGCATAGCCTTATAAGATATCATAACCCCTATCTAGATCCTAGAAAATTTATTGGACTTTATTTTAGTGAGATATTTGTATAGGGTGACTAGTTATGATCTTTACAATACAAGGTCTTGTTGTTATAGAAACTATTGCAAACATAGGAGAGTATCTCTTTAAGAGCCATGACAGGTCTTGGGAAGTGTTTAGTCTTTTGGATGGTGATTTAAAAACAATTAATGACATAATATGTACTTTTAATTATAGATACGATGGATGAGAAGACAATTATCCCTCACTCTTGATGGAGTGTTTCTCATATGTGATATTCTTTGGGGTAAATGCACATATTCATATTTTATAGTCTATTTTAAAGTCTACAATTTCATATTTATATTTTTCTTTCTTTCAAGTAATTTATAATACTATTGAAATATAGTATGGGTTATTTATCATATCTTCTACGAAATACTTAATTGTAATCCTACCTATTTTTCTAGCTTAGATGGGCCCTAGACATGATCATTTGTGTGATTCTATCTCCTAGAAAAGAGTACTGGTGTGATTCCATCCACTTTTATATGTTCCTCATTTCATATTCAAGTTGAACCCCATCAAAAGAGGTTGTGTTACTAGATAGCTTTCAAGAGCATGAAAATTTTAATTAAAAAATAAAAGTTCCTTTTATTCAATGGCAATTCCTAAGGAACTCTATCAAGCATCTAGATTGCATTATCTCCTAGTAATTATCTAAGAATATTAATGGTCATAAAAAATATCCTCAAATTAGAATAATCTATACATCAAACATCTTCCATTCAACATCCATTTATTTTGTTAGTACTTATTGTGAACAAAATAATTGCAAAGGATTTTGTTTAAGGTTGAAGCTTGAGTGAAGTACAACAAGCTTCTAATGGTAAACCCTTAATCACTATTTTGACCTAGCACATGTATTGAAGCAAAAGAGCGCAATTCAAAATAGACAACAAGCGTAGACAACATCATATATTTCACTCCAAATCACAAATTTTAAACATGATTTTGGTTTTTAAAAAACCACAAACATAATTCTATCTTTATTGATTTACAAGACTAAAAACTCCATAAATTTTTAAGAAAACTTTTATTTGAAATATAATCAACCCCATGAGATGAACTAAATGTTACCTTTTCTACTTAAACAATTATTACATTTCTACTTAACTCATCTCTTATGATGTAAATAAGTAGCAATCTTAAATTTAAGAAATGGGTAATTGTTATTTTTTCCGTGGATTTCTATGTACAAAAAAATATTCTCATGCAAAGCGTGGAAGATGAAGATGAGAACTTGTCAATGAATGAGTGCCTTCCACGTAGAAACCCCTAAGCGTTAGAAAGATGGATAGAGCATTCAACAAATGAGGAGTTAATGCTGACTTAGCTCATCTACCCAAAGCTCGAAAGACACGAGACAAGTGCGTGGATGCACTTTTTGTATAAGACGTAGTTTTCTGACGTCAAGCTTCTGACATTCGTATCTGAAAAATTATACGGCTCGCCGACTTATATCGTTTTCCCGAGAATTCCAAAACAAATACTCTCACCAAATTCAGCAAGGTTTCCGATTCATCCCACCTATTTTGCCTACAAAGACGAAAGATAGAAAGGCTTCTGTCTTCTTCAAAGCTGATTGGGGAGTTACGCGAAACAACAATTAAACCAAGGACAATGTATACACGTAAAATATTCCACTTGAGAGTAGTTTTGTAATGGAAGGGAGATATTAGTGTGAAAGACGATACCCATTAGAGAAGAACAAGATTATAATGAAAGATATTTTCTTAAGGTATTCTGTATGCAAAGACGGGAAATAGAATTCAGATTGATTGTAGTGCGAGTTAAAAAAGTGAGTAGAAGATTCATTGCACTTGCACTTCAAATGCGTTTTCTTATGATTCAAGTTTCTTCCTTAGTATTAATGGATACCATCTTTTACACAAGGAAATTGCTTCGATGCTACCGTGGACAAAATAATTAATATGCCCTTTCGATATTGTTAGTGGGCTCCTCAATGCTTTGGCACATCTTTTCTTAGTTTAATCAATTCATGCTAGAATACGGATGATAGTCATAGGTTCCATACTTTTCAATTTATCTCCATATGAATATGGATGGAGGATAGTGCATAGAAATGAAGGGTATAGTAGTGTGTATCGATTTAGAATATCGTTAAATAATGATTTCTTTCGAAAATCATATTCATAATGATTTAGGAGCAAAGTTTATAGCTTATTCAAATTAGTCCATTTCCAATATAATGTGAGCATTATGATATTTAATATTTTGTCTCAAGAATCCCACCAAATATTTCAAAATTTACAATTTATTATAATTAATCTTTTAATTACAAAATCTATAACTCATTAAAATTAATCCATTCCATCATAATATAATATAATATAATAAATCTAATCATATTCAAAATTTCACCTCACCAACCACCAACTATTGTTTTCTCTTTAAAAAATAATCGTCATGGTTTGACTAGAAAGTTTATGATTAACCAATTCCAGCATGGTATAAGCTTCACCCTTATAGCATGTGGGGTTTGCATTCACTGTAATTTGTCTCATGTTATATTTTTTATGTTGCCCATTTATATTTATGGTTATAGTGTTTGATATTTGAGCAGACCGCAATAAAACCATTGACGGTGTTGTGAACAAAATAAGCACTAATCATGTAGTGACGGCAAAACAACTAACAATTACAGTCAGCCAAAAAATAAAATAGATATGTCATCAATTTCTTCATCGTTTTATATTTTATAATATTAAAATGTTAATTTTTCTATGCAAATGTCTCATTCAGTCTTGTTGAACCATTGTTTCACATTGAAGCCTTTGCGATCGAGTATGTTTGAAATAACCAAAAATATATGAACTAGTAAGTATGTTTCAAATAGCTTGCTTTACTTTCGTTTATGTTAGGAGTTGAAGAACCCCTACTCTATAAAGTGCTTCCCCAGATATTCATATTCAGAGTGATAACCTTATTCTTCAATACTGCAAAATAATAATTGAACAAGATTAAATTTGATATTTTTAAAAGTATAGGTGAATAAATTATATTAATGTTTATTTATAGTATTATATTTTTAAATATATGTTAAACATTTGTTTAAAATGGTGGAGTATAGAAGTTTTGTGGGGCTTCTTAGTGTTATGTTTTGGGGCACTAGTAGTTTCAATTTTGGGGTGGGTTGTCTTGGTTGTAAGGGTGTTTTTGCATCAACTAGAGTTGGGTTGAGGTTTGTGTGGATGTTCTTTTTGATAGAATTTTTTGGTTTCTTTTTGTTGTTGATTATGGATTAATTAGGTGGCTTTGGATTCAAGCATTTGTCATTTCATGAGGTTTTAAAAAGGATAGTCTTGTCTTCGTTTTTACATGTGAACATTGTGAGCTATTTGAATAATGTTACAATTAGGGGAAGTTCTTCTTAGAATGGGGACCATGAATTTTGAAATTGGATGGATGTCTAGAGAAGAGCTAAGCTCTTTTGATTTTGGTGATCCAATTGGACTTTGTGGTGGAGGATATCGATTAATTAAATGATCATGCTTTTACATGTAACTTTACAAGGATTTGAGTGTCTCTTCCCTCTTTAGATTCATTGGTTCAATGAGTGTGAAATATCTAGTGTGATATGGAGGTAATGTTGGAGGTTAATAATTATTTCATGGTACTATTTTCTTACCTAGTAGACTGAAATAAGGTATTTGATGGATCATCTTGTTTTTACAACCAAGTTAGTATGTTCATCAACCATTGACATGCTAATTTTAATCTTGTAGATGAGCTTTCTTCAAGGATTTATTTCTATGTGTGACTTCCTTGGTTCCCACTAGAGTTATTGAGGAATAATAATATGCATATGTCTGCTTTATTATTTGGCAAGTGGATGGGTCCATTGCAACAAATTTGGATAAGAAGGCATTTTTATTCACATGTTTATATTTAATTTTATTTAAGTGATCATTTATTGAATTATTTGAAAATTCATATCATTTTCACTTCATGGATCCAAAAACTTGATTGTGAATCTCTCACATTATGGTTTTAGATCAACCATGAGTATAGGCATTTGTATATGAAGTTCCCTAAATTTAACCTTGCAAGGGCTTCAACTAGTGTCTCTCCTCGCTTTATGCTGAAAATTGGACAAAGGCGCGATCACTATTTCAAAGGAGAAAAATAAGGAGGGTTTTATTCTAGTAAATCCTTACAACAAGGGAAGTGGGAGGAAGAGAAATCTCAAGGATAGATAACACATAGTGTTCTAAATTATTGACCTTGACAATCTAACACTAGGTTTAGAACCCATTTTGATGCGTGTTTGTGATTTATGTGTGAATATGATTGATTTCAAGATTGTTTTAGAAAACTTGGTTTATTCCCACATTCTTAACCTTCTACCTAGCACACTTTTCTAGGACTAAGGAGCCCAATACCCCTACTTAGAAAAATAAAATCACATTTTGAAAGATGAAAGGTGGCCTTGTAATTTGGATGAATCAACTATAGTTTGTTTGCTTACCCTAAAATATTATTATAAAAATATATAAGTTTAATATAAATGAAGACTTTGTCATTTGAAAATCTAACACTCTAGACAACATATTCAAATTAGAAACCACCATCCTTAAGTGAGAAATTCAAATCATTTAAGCATAGATCTCTATTTAAGGAGTAAAGTATTTAATTATTTAAATCTGCTACATCAGTTATGATCAAGAATATCAATATTGAAATCATACACTAACATGTTGAAGGACTTCATAAGTATCTCATCAAGCATTATCTAAGATTCCATTAGAGGAATTCATACTTGAGGTAATATCATGCTATTTGAGCATCTCATTATTTTTTTAGCTTTTGTCCTTGTGAGAACACACACACAATCACATAATTAACCATTGTAGAAGTAGACACACCAACATGAGGTTTGACTTAGCCAAGACTTTATATAACACAACCCCATTTCCCCATTTTTTACATGTACAGTTGTATATTTTATAATGGAAAAGTTATATATAAGCATAATGCATAGTGCCAAATATGGTCAAAATTCAAATAGATAAAAACCCTTATAATAGGGTTCTTAGTACCCTTTTCCTACCATAGTAACCCACATCATCAAAAGATAAATGTGGAGAGCTCCTTATTTATGTTTACGATTATCTCTCAAAGCTTCAATCACTTTCAAACTAGGGCATTATTGATGGTTGTTTTATGGCCATACCAATAGTAGAATAAAATACAAAAGTATCTTATCCTCTCTCGAGAAAAAACATATGTATACTAAGATTGGGAAAGATCATACAATAGAATCCAAGGTTATTTTATATAAGTTATTAACTACAGATAAGCTCAATAGTTGATGTGATATGTTGGTGTCATAGAGGAACTTACATGCTCATTCTCAAGTTGATTCAAAAATTACTAGCTATGGGATATTTTCAAATGATATAGCGATGAAAGTAATTTTTTTTAGTGGGGGAGATTCCCAATATATGTAAAAAGGAAATGAGAGTAGGGTTTGCTGGTATTTAGAAATATTTAGAGGGGGGGGTGAGTTAGAATTCAGTTCTTAATCCTTTTAACTATCTAATTACACAACCATAAACCAATTTCAATGAAAATTAAACAAGAATAGAATAAAGAGAACATCCATAAACACATGATGCCACAATTTTTGCATGGAAACCTAGTTAAGGAAAAAACCATGGTGCATATGGAGCCCACAAAAAACATCTATAGAAATATAGATGATCTAGTTAAGGGTGAGTTATAAATGAAAAGGTACTCTTCCTGGAGTACACTACTCAAATACAAAAGAGGGATACAACCCTTATAAATTACACTTCTTACAAAAGAGTTTTGACTACAATCCAAAAGGTTGAACTGGAAATAGCATCACATATGCCTATGCAATTCCATATTTAAGTACAACAGATAAACATCAATTTAACCTCTACAATCAGATACATAAAGTCTCTGATCCTCGCATAATAACCTCTAACCATCAAATTATCAACATCAATTTAATCAACACACAAACTTTATCTTATATACCTTTTACCAAAGTATAATAGGTCCACTGTAAGCTCCAATAGAAAAGAGTGTAACGTATATATCCTCAAGGAAAACAATGATCAAATATTCATGCTAACCTATACCAAGCTATAGATAACATGTAGCATGTCAGCTCAACCAAAATGAAAAATCAAACCGATCAGATCGTTGATCCATTAGGACCGCTGATTGATTTATCTTCTATTTGACTTTGTCTCTCATACTTCTCTGCCAACCCAATACTTAGATCATCAAAACTTATCCAAAGCATAACATCAACTTTTGTGATCATAGGATATCATAGAATATACTCCAACCAACCTTCAATCAAGTTTTCTACTCATTATTCAACTAAACATATCCATAATGAACATGTTGTTGAACCTGTTCACTACTGCCTGAATATCTATACTTAGCCAATTATCATCCTATCCTTCGATATACATAAAGTATGTTGGGAGACAATATGAAACAAGTATATAGTTTCCATCAATGATAAGATATAATTGATGTCTATGAGTGTCTCTTTCCCAACAAGGTTGAAATTTCTATTCTAATCATAGGGTGGTCGCACAATAGTGTGTCCCACTTTTTTAGACATGCTAATTTTTGCTGAAATAACACATTTTTAATAAAATATGATGATTTAAGCCTTAAGAGGTTCCATTTGAAGGAATTAATTACAAATGGTTAGCTCAAAGCCTCTTAGATTAAAAAAACATTGATATAACATCTATACTCCTCATTCATACCTACAATGAAGTCTCCTTCGTCCCTATTGAAATGCTATTAAAAAAATCAGTTCAACTTTATGAATCCAATTGAAAAACCTATCTATGTAGTATGATTCTATTTGGAACAAGCTTTCTAATGAATATAATTTTAATACATATTGAGTTCATTATCACTTTTAAATATTACTTTAACTAAACATAGGTTGTTTGGTCATTCAACAACCTGTCTCTTCAAGACTTCATGAAAAATAGTAAATTGCAAAAAAAAATTTATTAAAAATATGTAGGAAAAGAGTATTTGTGTTACCTTTCTATAAAAAAAAGAAAAAAATGAATTTTGATATACACAGATCAAGTTAGAGCGATCCAAGTGACCTTATGTCTAAATTACAGTTATTGTCACTTTAGAACTTAATAAGTTACTATGAAATATTGACCCAAAATGAATGAAACCAATTATATCCTTTAGATATTGAAGTTACAAATATAATCTCGAAATAATTACATTGTTATCATATTTTAAAAAAAAATTATGTTGATCCAAGTGACAGTAACTCCTCAAAAACATAGTTTTTCACACAAACCACTTTTCAAAGGAGAAGAAAAAATAAATTTTAATTTTATATATATATATATATATATATATATATATATATATATATATATATATATATATATATATATATATATATATATATATATATATATGTATACATATGTATATATATATGTATACATATGTACACACACACACACACACACACACACACACATATATATATGTATGTATGTATATATGTATGTATATATATATATATATATATATATATATATATATATATATATATATATATATATATATATATATATATATATATATATATATATATATATATATATATATATATATATATATATGTATGTATGTATGTGTATATATATATATATACATATGTATACATACATATATATATATATATATGTGTGTGTGTGTGTGTGTGTGTGTGTGTGTGGAAAGAAAATTCTAAAAGACTCTAGTTTACATCATCTTCAAATTCTTAATAGTTTTGTGGCAATAGGTTTTCGAAAGTGAAGTTTTTTCTCAAAATGTTGATCTCTATGTCAAAGTTGGCCAAAAAGTGGGACACACTATTGTGGGACCACCCCATAAGAACTTTAAAGATGAATATTGCTATGATGAAATCAACCAAACTTTTCTTTTCCAAATGGAACAATTACACAAAGATAGTGGAATCTTAAACTGTTGTGCAAATAATTTTCATATCACAATGAAAATGTGCATCAATGATAGAAGTAAAGCATCCACAAATGGGCTCAAAACTAACCTTACATTGTTCTTAAGAATCACCTAAGAACAAAAAGTATGAGCAATATGATTTCACCACAACAATATTGTCAATAACATTCATCTAAGTACTTGAAAATAAATCTACTCTAAATTAGGGAACAAAGAGAATATGAAAGCACAAAATTACATCGAGAGATCACCAAAATTCAATGAAAAATCTATTATCTTTGTAGCTCTTAAGCAATAATCTCAAAGTTTTGTCCTTTACAAGTGAGAAGTGTTGTCTTTATATAGGTCTCAGATCAGAATGGGTGGCCTAGATTGAAACAAAACCAATAGACCATGTTTTTCCACCTCAGTCCTAATTAGAGTTAGTGCTTGTACATATACACTTAATGAGAGGGGCCATTTGGACCAATGAAGAGAAGGGTTTACACCTAGTGGGAGAGTGGTCAAAGATGACCTTTAATGGTCAAAGATTCCTACTTAGCATTAAATTGTGGTACAACTAGAATAGCTTGTCATTTATTCCTTTCCTTTAACACATAGAATCTGGACATGTAAATTTTGGAAGGTGATTGAGCATAATTCTTATTGACCATTATGTCATTTCTGAACTCTTTCATACTTGAATTAATTCTCAAGAACCTAAGAGCTTTCCTTGAACATCTAGAATGGGAATTCTTCCTCCTTTCTATTTCCTAACTAGGATATTTGGATTTCCAAAGGAACTTTAAGATCTTGCATTCTTCCTCATATACTTTCTCTTGAACATTGATCTTTCAAGTCTTGAACCTTGAATGCCTTTGGACATCTTCAACACTAGAACTAGAATTTTAGGACTTGAATGTCTAGAACTAGATTTCTCATGTTGTCCTTGTCCTTCTTTTAGAGTATATTTCATCATCTTGGATCTTTCTTGCAATAATGTATTTCATCCTCTAATTTTTCAAGATGCATTCAACAAAATATCTCCATTGCAACTTTTATTTTATGTCTCTTGTCACTTCTCTTCCATGGGTGTGTTTGAAGATTTGGAAAGGGAATTTCCAAACTTAGCCAAAATTTAATAATTCCTTGCAATTTCTTCCTTGAGCATATATGAGTTAAGTATGAATATTTTGAACACTTACAAAAATTCCTTAACATAGGAAAATTCATGCCCATGTGTGCAAATCAGAAAAGGATGTAGATTCTTGGTCTTTGAAGAAAATCCATGAGCATGTAGGATTTGTGCTCTTAGGTGCAATTAAGGCATGGAGACAAATTTCTTAGAATAATTTCTTGCAATCAATTAATTCTCCCTTGGGCATGAATTAGACATGGAGGAGGAATTTTCCAACACAACCATTTTTTTAAAACCCTCTTTCCTTGTTCTTTCCAACTTGGGCGCATATTAGACATGGATGAAGAATTTTCCAACAGTTAGACATTTTTTGATATTTCCTTGTCCTCTTAAACATATTTGATACATGAAGAAGGAATTTTGAATTTTGGAAAAAATATTACTTGCACTCTATAAATTCCCCTTCCTAGGTGAAAATGGAGAATGGAGAAGGATTTTTCCATTTTGAAGAAATTCCTTGGACTAAGAGAATCCCCTCTCCTTGGTGCACTTTGAGCGTAGAGGAGGATTTTGTCCACACTTAGTGAAATTTCATTTCCTTTCCTTTTCTAGATGTTTTTCAAGGCATTCAAGGTTCAAGACTTAAAGCACTTACCAATTTTACCATTTAACATATTTCAACTTTACAAGAAAGAAAATAGAAGAAAATAAATACTGCAACACATAACACCAAATATTTTTTCTTAGAAACATAAGGTGGAAAATACCATGTGAGAAGATTAGGTCTCATGTATTGTGTAAGCGGTTATATAATACATTAGATTACTCACTTTCAGGAAGGCTCACTATCAAAATACAAAAGAGAGCACTAATTGCTAGATATACAAAAGTTGAACTAAAGAGTATGCATCAACATATCCATAGATTATAGTTCATTGTGAAATAAAATACTTCTTTTATCACTAATACAATATTACATACATGGTTCTCTTTACAATAGTTCTCATATACAAAGCATCATAAACATTACATAGATTGCATCATATCCAAGTATGTACTCTACATATGAATATATACCATCCATAGATATAAACTTCCTTCTTATCGACTAGGCACCAAATGTATAGAAATGAACCTTTGTATTTTCTCTCAATCTATTGTCAGCTAAACACAAAATAGATCTAGATAAGTATGCCGTGTGACAAATTTATCCTTCAAAATGATGAATAATCCTACAAAGCATAACTATTGGTGATGGTCATCAATGAGTATCGTCGGTGACCCTAGCATTGATACTCAAGGACACAACCATAATAATGATACCAATGGGCTCGTACCAATACTGATAATGACAACAATGACAACCAAAACATGAGAAGGCCAACACTTCAAACTTAACCATTTATCTAATTTTTTCATGCCTTTCTATTTTTGGATATTTCAAGGATGTTTCCAAACTTAACCATTTTTTGAAAAACTACCTTCATTTGGATATATAAAATTTGGATACCTTTTTATCTCTTTATTAGTTAGAGCTCACTTGTTTCCAAAACAAACATGCCAAAAATAAAATTTCTAAAAATAGTAAGATGTTCTAAACTCAAAATAAGGCCAATTCAGGATGTAGTGAAATTTACTAAAAATAGACATTGCTAAAAAGAGTAAGTTATTCCAAAGTTAAAGTAAGGCCAACCTAGGATCCAGTGAAATATACTAAAAACTAGACTTACTAAAAATGGAAAGTACTAAAAATAGTATGTTTTTACAAAGTCAAAATAAGGTCAATTCGAGATGCAAAAAAAATTACTAAATATATGCTTATTAAAAATAGAAACTTCTTGAAATAGAGAGCTCGTCAAATCACTCAAAATTTCACAAGGATGCCCTTTTGAAATACATTTCCTTTCTATACTTAGCGACAAAAAACATCTTTCATTCCATTTGAATGCTTGGGTTCACTTCCTTAACAATGTAGGATTTTTTCATTTGGGCACAATTCCATGCTCGTGGTGGATTTTTCTCTTGGGCACAAATCCTATGTAGTGGTGGATTTTTTTCTTCTAGGCACAAATCCTTAGCAATGGTGGATTTTGTCTTCTGGGCACAAATCCTTGGAAATGGTGGATTTTGTCTTATGGGTGTAAATCCTTATTAGTGGTGAATTTTGTCTTCTAGGTGTAAATCCTTGTTAGTGGTGGATTTTGTTCATGACTTAGTCATTTTTTTCTTCTTTCCTTGCATATAAGATATAACATTTAAGAATAAGAAAGGTTCCTTTCTTATACTTTAAGTTATATTTTATATAAATATTCTCAGGATATTTGAGTGTGGTTTTAGATCTCTAGGAGTTATAATGGAGATTTTAGATTTTAGAATATCCTAAATAAATTTAGACTCAACTAAATTTTAGTAATTAGCACACTTCCATCAGTGTTCTTTTCCACAAGTTTTTTTTATATATTCCAAGTTGCTTTTTTTCTTTTTATGCTTTCTCCAATTTCAGGAGGTTGTTTTTCACGAGATTTATTTTTCAACTACTTTTTTGGAGGTTCTTTTTCATACTAAGTAAATTTTTTACCAACTACCAAACTTCTTTAAATTTATAGCTATAGAATTAGATACCCTTTTTTCTCTTCCTAAGCCAATGCACATTTGAGCTGCTAATAATAGACTTACTATATATAATAAGTTTGTTTAAATGAAAAATTAGGGCAAATCAGAACACAATGAAACTTCTCAGCTAGGTAGCAAGACTTCTTTCCTTTGTCGTTAAAATCTCAGAATCTTCAGTATCGGTTGTCTCTTTTATCAGTCTTATCATTTATGTCATTGTCAGGACATCTAGATGCAATATGTCTAATCTTATTACAATTGAAACATTTCAATGGTAACTTACCTTTGTACTTTCATTTGCCTCTAGGTATTCGGTTAGCCAATAGTGCTTCAAATTCTTCTTTCTCTTTCTCTTTAGTCAAGATACTGTCATATTCACTTCCATATGAAATCTATAATTTTCTCTTTCTTTCCTTGATGTTCCAATGCTCATAGATGACTTGAAGGCTGTCTCAATAGTCGGTAGACTATTATCGAAGTTACTTAGCTCAAAAGAAGTCAACTTTCCAATTAGGGCTTCAAGAGTAACAATATTATTTGGTATAGATTTCAATTCCTGAATTGTAGATACTCTAATAGTATACTTAGAAGATATATTTCTCAAGATTTTACTTACCACTTCTTCAATAGTCAATGATCCTCCAACACCTCTGATGGAACTAACAACTTTTTTGATTTGGTAGTTGTATTGTATGATGTTCTCATCATCTTTCATTCTCATCTCATCATATTTTCCTCTCAAGATGCCAATCTTATCCTTTTGCACATGCTAAATTCTCCTCCATAGATAAATGTAAGCCTGTCACACATCTCTTTTTAATTAGTATAATCCTTGATATCATTAAATTCAATATCAGATAGAGAAGAAGCAATCTCTATCATAACCGAGTTGTGTTCTTATTTTTCTTTCATCTGATCAACTGTCAAGGGTCTAGTAGGCAATGGAGAATATTCATTATCCAACAAATCCAAGGCATGTTCACCAATCTCAGAAAAATACAATTTTATTCTACTTTTCCACGTAGAGAAACTTTCCTTGTTCAACTTAGGTACCTCTCCCCTATACATTTTCAGATCTTTTACTCAAGTCTTTTAAACTTATGTCTTCAAAGTACTCAACTCTAATACCAATTGTTGGATTACAGAGAGGGGGGGTGAATTAGTAATCCTGATCACAAAATACCTTAAAATACTTTCTTTGATTAACTCAGTAACTACTTAGTAGAAACACGGTTCTCTATTTATAGACAATAGTAAATAAACTATAACTTTCAGTAAATCAATCACACAAATCATTCACAATGTTTGACACACATATTTAATTTGGAAACCTAGATTTGGGAAAAACCATTATAGGAATTGTCACCTACTAAGAAATATATTCTTTTGACGTACTCCCAGTTAAGAGCCAATCCAATTAAATATTACAAAACACACTATTAGGTGCAACTCGGTTAAGGGATTAACCTTAGATATATTAGGATATTCACCCTTTTAGGAGTGACCTTGCTAGAGGTCTTAAAACACTCTTTTTGGAATGTCACCTTTCTCAAGGATTTATAATAAGACTATTAAGTCCACTCTATTAAGAGATTTGACTATTAAAAGTGCTAGTAAGTAACAGTAATAAAAATGACCTGTAGATGTGCAACTATCTTTTCTCAATCAGATCCTTGTGTGCTCTTCAATCTTCACTTTAATTCTTTAGCTTCCACTCGCATCAACACTTCATCAAATCATTTTTTTCCTACTCAGAATCTCTTGGTTCCTTATTCTCCTACAATAGTTGGTAGCCCTTCAACTATTCAATTTTCTAGCTATTTGTCCATATAAGATCATCCTTTATATAAATTTTTTTTACCTCTTAATCTCCCCTATTACATTTTCCTTTAGTCAATCTTGATTGTTCAATTCATTATTCATCGGATCTCGATCTTGGTAACACATTTCCTTTTCACCTAGGAACTTGAAATTTTCTTGAAACTTTTTCCACTTCTTTTTGCCACTTAGATCTAGCCATAGATCTTCATCTTGAATTTTCATAACTGTATATCACTATAACTAACTTTCCTCATCATCATGATCATCCAGCTCATCATAGCTAATCATTAAATATAGATTCAATCCACATTTAATACCTTTTCCTTGCTAGGTGTTCTTCACTTAGAATTACAGTTAGATCATTCGGTGCCTAAACCTTTCCGCTTTACCGACTGACTAAATTTTTACCTTTACCTTACCGAGTGACTTTTCCCTCTCAGTAGCCATAATAACTTTACTTACTGAGTTTTCAAATCTTTAATACCATTCTTTACCGACTTAACATATTCATATGTTAGGTAGAAAACAATCATACCAACATAATCAAAGCATTGTCCAATTTGTATCAGGTGCCCATTTAAGTTCTACAACTTCTCAACTTCTCATTTCCTCATCTTCTTAACTCAATCATCTTATATCATTTACCAAGTGATATGGAAACATAATATAAATCAGAAATCAATTGCTTGACATCAATGACAAGATTATAACTGATCTAATATTTATACTATCATCATGTATACCTCTGATATTGGTCGGTCTTCATCATCAACTCCATCAGATAATCAATCATTAGCATTATTATCATTTATGATAACACATTGCTACCACTGGGAAGGCCTAGATGGAGAGGATCATGAAGTAGAAGGGAAAATATGATAATAAATTAGCTTCCACCAATGTTGCATCTATATACAATGATAAAGACAACATCTTCACTATCGTCACTTGGATATCTATTTCTTAGGGAAAATTTTTTGGCCAAATGCAACCTAAGGATTTTCAGTCCCATGATGTCTCAATAAACCTCAATCATTGAAGATCTTGGGACCAAGTGGAGCTCATGGAAGAATCTTAGAAAATAGTCAATGCTGATTATCTCAAGATCATTTAAGGAAGCTTGAAAAGAAGGAGAGGGATTTGCAGAATTCAATATCTTTGAGCGATGACTTAAAGAATAAAATTATGTATCTTCAAAGACATAATCAATGGCTCACCAATGAGATTCAAAAGAAGACAAATGAAGAGATGAGAGTGTCTCAAAAGATGTAGGAGAAGGTGAATAGTCTCACAATAGGTAAAGATAGATATGCCATTCTCTCTCTTAGGGGTAATATATCTATGCGAACGATTACCTATTCCCATCATGAAATGTATTTAGATTGTCAACCCAGGGACGCAGACTTTAAATGGGATAGCACAGTTTGTGCACTAAGTTCCCTTAGGAGTCATAACACCTATGCTACAGGAAGATAAAATGCATGAAAGGAATCTATGCTATTGCTACAGGAAAGTAAACACACTCGACTATTTAATGGAAATATGACAAAAAGCTTGTAAAATGAATCTAAGCCTGTCTAACAACTCAAAACATTCACTATGTCTATCTTTTGCAAGTGCTGCAATAACATCTACAGTAGTAATGTTGCAAGAGTAAAATAGTAACTCTACTTGAAAGCAGGGAAAATGCAGGAAGAAAATCTAATCTATCTTAATCTAATCCACCTCCCAAGTGGGCCCCCTTGGTTGGCTTCTACTAACTACTAACACAAGAAATAATCCAAAATCACTCTTCCATTAACTCTTCTTAACTAGTTACATAACAATTGAACAACTCATGAAGAACTAAGAAGAACAACTTCTACTATATTGAACACACCGTTCTATATTTTCTCATTACCTAACTAAGTCAATCAAATCCCTTTATAAAGAGGACTGACGCTTATTAAGAACATAAAATTAAAGTTTGATTAAACCTCACCAAATAAGGAGGTGGTAAAACAACCATGACATATTACAATTATTGAAAATAACAGAATAGCAATTCTGAGGAAATATAGCAAGAATTATTTCCTATATTCTCTAGAACAACAACTCCTTTCTAGGCATGGCATATCCTTCGGAACCATGCTGAATTATTTCACCATGATTGGTCTTCTAACACTCCTTCTTTAATGCAGTTGCATCACTCTTCAAACTACTCCTTGTTTACCTGAAAGGTTAGTAACATTTGGTAGACATATGCAAGTCAACATTTCAACCCCTACTCAAATGTTAGAACATAGCTTAAAATAACTATATGAAGTACTTCATTATATTTATAATCATTAAAACATGTCATTCAAGCTACCCATAGGCTCTATGGCTTTAGTTGTACTTAGCATAAGTTCACACATGTATAAGTCATAATGTTTTAGAAATGTTTATCAGAGCATAAAGAGTGTCAACAAAGTATGAAGATTATAACAAAATTGAGACATTAATTTGTCTCATCATCTGTGCCCTACTAACAGAATGCTTGTCCTCGAGCATTGTATTTCTTGGCTATGGTTCTGAAATCACCGACAGTCATCTTCCCCTTCTTTCCACTCCTGAAAGTGTAGTAAAATCCTCTTGTTCTTTCCAGGTAATCTCCTTGGTGCTCCTCAACCAACTGATCCAATCTAGTAGCATTGATGTCATATAGGGGCCAGAGGAGTGTAGGTGGTTGGAAGGATAAAGGCATCCATAATTCCCTTCTAACCTATCGTCCCAACCGCATATATTCAGTCACTCTATGCACAACTACTTCAAAGTTAATTGGGTTGTGTGGCTCTACTTTCCTGAAAGCTTCTGGCAATCTGTTCCACCAACTTCTTACCCCTAAAAGATCTCTTTGGGCTGTAAAATTAGGCAATGTCTGATAGTCTTTGTAGACCTTATCTCTCAATGCAAATACTTTCTTCCTTATTTCAGGCTTTTGTTTCCCATAGGTCAAATTGAGCCAATCCCTCAAAAGGACATTAGGCTTATGTGACTTAGCCCTTAATGGTAAGGGTTTTGATTTTTCTAGATCCTTGTAATTGTTCAATTGTCTGTCATAGTTTTCTTCATTATGCATCCATGACATCAGAGCCCTTAAGTGAATATCCCCTATATAGAGTAGAGGGTTCCACTCTGTTTCATGTGGGATGATAAAGTTGTGCAAATATAGCTCACATAATAAATTCTAATACTATGGGGGAAGAGTTTGATATATTCCATAAAAATCTTGGGCTGACTTGAACTCACAATAAATACCTTTCATTGTCATCATAAGTTGAAACAGATGAAATTGCTCTTTAAACAAATAACATATACCCTGGGTGGCGGTCAACAAGCTATGACCTGATTGGCTAATTTTAGGGCCTTGTCCATTTGTTATTTTTGTTTCTTTAGCTACTCCCTAAGAGATTCAATTTCCTCATCCTTATCAAATATCTCTTTCTGCATTTGATCTCTTTCTTGTCTCCACCAGGTCTTTTGAAAAACAAAATGATTGTATTGGTTAAAGAGTATAGACTGAATTGTTTGTGAGGAAAATTATTGCATCTAACCTTTCTTTTTTCTTTTCTTTGGAAGCTTGCTGAAAGTACTCAGTGAACCATGTGGATCTATAGGGTATAATGGAGACATTGGAATATACAGGGTGCTGTGGAGGAGTAGGTTGAACATTCACAGGAATTCTATCTTGTACTACATCTAAGCTTGGCTCAGGCATTCCTTGATCATCCTATGGCATGCTACTATCAGGTGCTTGCACATTTTGAGATTCTTCCATATTTTGAGGTTCCACCCACAAAGGAGAGTCATCAAGAATATTTTCAATAGAGGGTTCTAGATTAGGTTTTGGTACTGAAACATTTGAATTTCCAAGGGAAGGTGAAGGCACTTGTCCTTGCATGCGAGGGATTCTATGTACAGTTGCCTCTTCAACCACTGTAGTTTTAGTTTGGTGGGATCTTTTTGGCCTTTGTACTACAGGAGTAGATGCTATAGGAATGGACGTTGCATGACTCAACCTTTTCCTTTTATTTATTTGGACTGCAGGGTTTTGAATTTTACCTTCTAGGTTAGGGATTTCTTTTTCAACTTTCTATTTTCCTTTCTTCATGGAAGAAGTAGGTATATCACTCTCTAGAGTGGGATCAATAGACTTGTTTTCTGGGGATAATTCTGGTTCTTTTCCTTTTTCAGTCATTTCTTCACTAGGCCCAGAAGACTCTACTTCATTCACAAAAGGTTCAACAACAGGGTTAACTTGGGGCTGCAAGGTTTTAAACTGAACAAATTCTACCCAGGACATGGGAGAGACATCCTTAAGGGATTTTTCAACCAAAAGATTTACTAGGGCATGGTGGCTTATGGAATTTGCATTACCCTTTTGTGTTTCCTCGGCACTAATGCTTAACATATTATAAAGAAAATTAGGAACATTGACCTGAACATTATGCCTTAAAAAACTAAGCAATTTGAAATGGTGGGCATGCAAGTTTAAGAATCTTCCTTCACAAGTTAAATACCTGATAATGTGGTTAGCCAATTCTAGAAATGGTGGTGGAAGAGACAACCTCTTGCATCTCGGCTTAGTGATTTCAAGTGAAGGATCACCTGGTTGGGAGAATTGAGCTCAAGATGACCTAACCTCATGCTCGTTAGGATAGTTCTCTCCAATGACTAGTAATCTAGTGACCTTTGCAATTCTTTCCTCAGTAGAAAAAAATTTTAAACCCCACAAAATTGCTTGTCCCTCTTCAAAAGTGCCCATAAATTCTGCAACAACCTCCTCATTGAATTCCGTCAACTAAAGGAAATACCCTAGCCAACCGCTTGCATTAAATCTACGAACTGCTTCAACATCTGACAGTAAAATACCATGGACGACTGGTTCATGTCTCTATAATTGTCCCCCCATCTTAATAATGCCCAGTCTTCAATTTTGCTGCTCTCCAATTCACTATTAATCTTCGGTCTTCTTACACTCTGCAAATACCTTCTTCTTGAAATCCCAATTGCTATTCTTGAGAATACTGATTTTTTCTTATATTACCTCTATTATGCTTGACATGAATAATAATAATGGCATTGATTATAGAGGACATCAGAGTCTTAAGTGGGAGTTATCTCATAATTTAATTATGGTCCTTTCAAGTCATGTCAAGCTCAAAAAATTAGAATTTGAAAGTACGACAAATGTGTTGGATTAAAAGAATTAATAGAACACAGCCTAAGTGCAACATTGATGTGACAAGGATGTGACTAGGGTGACTTAGGAATAACACTTGGAAGTTATTACACTTCCCCTACCCCCTACGAAATTTTGACAAGTGTCCTCACTTGATAAATTTGGCATGAGAATGGGAAACTAGCTCAACGCATATATCATACATGTAATGCAGTACTATATATAATTATTCAAACCTATGTGCTAAAAGTGAGAAAAGAGTTAAAAAGTTGTACTTGGCGGTTTGTTACCATACACACGAATGCGAGCTGATGAGAGTGTCAAGTTCGGTGGCCGCATGAAAGTGCTGATGTGGTGTTTTATTGAAAGCATTAAAATAGAAATTGTGGGTGACATGGAGTTTGAGTGGGTGGTAGACAAAGGAATGAGATGAGTTGGTAAGAATACAAGAGAAAAGTAAATGAAGAAATATACCTCATATGAAATGAAGTTTTATTATGGGATTTTTTGAAGGCATGTTATGGTGAGGCTGCAAGAAGAAGGCTTTCACCTTCTACTACATGAACTGCTACCTGAGGGCCTGTTAAACTTTGTGTGTTGAACTGCTTCAAGAATTCTTCCTTTGTTTGAGGCTTGTGATACAAGTGTAGGCGGTGTCCATTGACAAGAAGCTTAAATTGGACTGGATCAAGTGTGGTTAGTTGGACTGCCCCATTATCAAAGACATTGAATTTCATATGGCCCCAACCATCTGGTCTGTAGCTTTCCTAGGAGCTCCTTAAATCAAGAATCATACATTAGAGCCCAGTCACCTACTTGAAAGTTTTTATTCTTGATATGTGAATCATGCCACCTCTTCCTTTGGTTCTGGATTAGCTCTGTCCTTTCCAATGCTAACTTTCACATTTCATCCAATAAGTTGAGGTAGAGAAGGCACTTTGTTTGTGCTGTAGGAAGATCAATGTTCAACTCCAGAGCTATGCGTAATGTTTTGTGTTCAAATTCTATGGGCAACATTGCCTCCTTTCCATACACCAATTCAAATGCCATGAATCCTATTGTGGTCTTCCATGTTGTACAATAAGCCTAGATTGCTTCAGTTAACCGGCTGCTCCAATCTCTTAGATGCAATTGCACTGTCTTTGTTAATATTGCCTCTATTTTTCTATATGTCACCTCTGTCTATCCATTTGCCTACAGATGATAAGGACTAGACTTTCGATGTCTTATGCTATACTCCTTCATTAGCTCAGTAATCAGATTTGAACTGAAATGTGCTCCCTGGTCTGTGACTAATTCTCTTGGGACTCCATAACATGTAAAAATTTCTCCATACAAGAATTTAGCTACTTTTTCATCTCTGGCATTTTGCATTTCTTTCACTTCCACCCATTTTGTCAGATAATCTGTGCATACCAGGATATAAGATTTTCCATTTGATGGAGGATCAATTGGTCCTATGAAGTCCATACCCCATTTATCAAAGGGTGTCATCACCACTTGTGGATTAAGTGGCATCTCATCTGATTTTGTTGGATGACCCATCCTTTGGCATTTATCACATTTTTTTGTATAATTGGTTGCATCTTTATGTAATGTTGGCCAATAATATCCCGTTGTTAATATTTTTAGGGTTTTTCTCTTTGCTACAAAGTGACCTCCACATGGCTCATCATGACAAGCATGGAGTATGTCATATATTTCATCTTCTCTCACACATCTCCTCATGATCTAATCTAGACCAGTGTAAAATAGATTGTTATCTATCCATGAAAATTGAAAGTTTTTCTTTGCAAGCTTTTTCCTGTCCTTCTAAGAAAAATGTGGGGCATCTTATTTGCTGCAAGATAATTGGTTATGTTTGCATACCATGGGTTTTTGATTGCTATGTGGAACAAGTGTTCATATCGAAATGCATCTTCAACCTGAGTAGTGTCTTCATTAGCATTTTGTAGTCTAGAGAAGTAGTCAACAACTACATTGGCCTTCCCTGGCTTATCAACAATTGTTATATCAAATTCCTGCAATAGTAAAAGCCATCTTGCCAGTCTGCCTATTATAATAGGTTTGTTCATCAGATATTTTATTTTTGAGTGATTAGTGTGAACAAAAATGGGATAGCCTGTGACATAGTGTCAGAATTTGTTCAATGCATAAACTACAGCTAGGAGTTCCTTTTCAGTAATTATGTAGTTCAATTTAGGGCCATGGAGGCTTTTACTGATATAGTAAATTGCATTCTCAAGTTTGGTAGGCTTTTGTCCTAGCACAACACCTAAGGCATAATCTTATGCATCTGTACGGATATGAAATGGGATAGACCAATCTGGTCCTTTGAGGACTAGTGCAGTGGTTAGAAGTTTTTTAAGCTGCAGGAAGGACTCATTACAACCTGGTGTCCATAGAAATTCAGCCTCTTTGGTAAGCAATGTATACAAAGGACTAGCTATTTGACTAAAATTTTGAATGAAGCACATATAGTAGCCAGCATGTCCTAAAAAATATCTTACATCCTTTAGTTTAGTAGGTGTGGGTAATGTGAGAATTACCTCAATCTTGGTTGGGTCTACTTATATTCTTGCTGTTGAAATAAAATGCCCAAGTACTACTCCTTCTTGCATCATCATAAAGCATTTCTCACTATTAAGGGATAAATTGTGTTCCTTACATTGGATTAGCACCTTTTCAAGATTCTTCAAAGCCTCTTCAAATGTCACTCTGAATGTTGTAAAATCATCCATATATATCTCCATACAATCATGTGATATGTCAGCAAAAATACTAATTACAACTCTTTGAAACATTGTTGGAGCATTACATAGCCCAAATGGCAATACAGAATATGCAAATGTCCCCCATGGACATGTGAATGTAGACTTTTCCTGGTCTTTTGGAGCAATAGTTATCTGATTGTATCCACTATATCCATCAAGAAAGGAAAAATACTTCTTATCAGCTAACGTATCAAGTACTTGGTCAATGAATGGTAATGGGAAGTGATCTTTCTTGGTAGCCTTGTTTAACTCCCTGTAATCCACATAGATTCTCCATTTAACCCCCCTTCTTGGGTACTATAACCAAAGGTGATACCCATTTAGTATCAGATATAGGATATATAAAGCCAACATCTAATAACTTTTGTAATTCAGTTTTGATTGTCTCCCTTAATGCTAGATTAATCCTCCTTTGAGGTTGATGGAGTGGTAAACTTCCTTCATTTATATAAATCTTGTGAGTACATAGTGTAGGTCTTAATCCCTTCATGTCCCCATAGTCCCATGCAAAGGCTTTCTCATGTGTTTGCAGCAGTTTGGTTAGTTGTTCCATTTGTTGTGAAGGCAGCTTATTATTCACATGGAGATTATGACCCTTAGAAAGCTCAACAATAGTTGTAAGGTCAAGCATGGATACTTCAGGGATAGGACTTGTGTTTACTTCACTAGGTAGCAACTAGTGGATAATATTGGGTGATAGGCCAACACTGGGGCAAATAATATGAAAGAATTAACAATTTATGATAAAGTTTGGCTGGTCTATATGTGTCAATCCGAGAGCGTAAGCTTGCGAAAGGCATCTGAGCAATATGCTATCAAGGGATGATAGTTGTGATTTGAGTGATTATGGATGCAGCTAAGACACATGAAAATGAACCTATGTAAGACAGAATTAAAACTACAACAGGAACTGTCACTTCCTGCGACAGGAACTTAATTGAAACCTACTAAAACAATAAGAAAATAAAAAATGAAAATGTCTCTTCAAATAGAAATAATGATACCAACTAAAATAATTCTAGAAATCAAACTCAAAATTCCAAAGAACACTTATCACTAAGCAATACAAAAATGTCACGCGTGAATAGTTTAATAACACACCAGTATTCAAAATACAAATCTTATTTAATAATTTAAATATGACAGGAACTATTAATAGTGTATTGAATAATCAAAAATCAGAAATCAATAGTGGGAGTTTGTTTTGCTGAATGAATATGAAATAAGATAAAGCATTAATAATCATATTCTTAAAAAATACTAGTAATGCAAATCCAACTATTAATTTAAATAAAACATTCTGCTATTGAAACTTCAAACACACCCTAATGAAATAAAATGTTACAGGAAATGCACCAGATGTTCCAAGAAGTGGGCCCCCTCCTCAGTTTATCAGGTGGTGAGATGGAAAATGTTGAACACGAGATCAATCAGCAGAATCGATAATCTTTATTTCTCAGGAATAATACAGGATTAAGAAGATGTGATACCTTTGATTATGAATTGTGTTGTTTATATATACATAGCTTACAACATAGAATAGAAATAACTTATAATAGACAAAATAATAGTTAACATACAACCTTACTTATAGGCTGTAATTGGTTGCAAATAAAATACAAATCATTTATACCAAACAAGTTTGTTTATCTTTTTGCTATAATGAGGAGAAAAGCTAGGAGAATAAGGTTTCGAACAACCAATCACGTAAGCCATTTCAGAGTGAAGTCAGCAAATGATATAGCATTGCATCTCCCACTGTGACCTCCAAATAATACAGTTTGAATAGAATGACTCTTATTTTAGCAGCAACCTGGCTATTCAAAGCTTGTGGTTCAAAACTGCGTATATGCTTGTAAATCTGGCTGATGGGTATGTTGTTCACATGATTCATGAGCTATAATATCTTTTATTCATTTCCTAACACCCATTTCCTCCAGAATACTTAGCAATGGTTAATCTTTGGTCCAGCTTTATTCCCATCCTTTAGCACGTAACTCTCCTTCATGTCCTTTCCATATATTCATATCACATGTATGAAGTCTGCAGCAAATATCGATGAAAACAAAATATGTCTCCATTCTAGCAAGAAATGATATGCAATACAAATTAAGGCTTGTGGTCTTCCCCTTTAATATTATAACCATTAATAAGAAGTATTTCCATCGAGGTAAGTATGTGTCATATATTTAAAAGTTGATGGAGCTTTAGATTGGTGAAAGAGCTATAGGAAGATGCATAGCGGGTGACAGGAAGAACCATAACATATTATCAACTTGTTAGATAAATACAATTTCATTTATTTATTCACATATTCTATCTAATAACTATATTAAATATTACTCATAAATATTAGATCATATGCAACATAGAAGGAGAAAATGGAATAGAAAATAGGGATTGAAATGAATGTGAAGGTTTAGATGAAGGTTAAAATATGGTATAATCTGGGACATAAATTGCTCTCATCATTGGGTTTTGAAGGTAATACACAGTTCTCAAAATTTTCTTCATATGTAGTTAACTCCAATACAGAACTTTCAGATACATCTTTGATTACAACACAGTCATTATTAAGAATGCTCCGAATGACTTCATCTTCCTCTTGCAGCTTTAGAAAAGATTGCCTATGTAACATCATGAGATGAACCACAAAATTCAGTTCTTCTTCTCCATCTCCTAAATCTGGCCATATAGGTGTACTTAAATCTGGCTGCGGTTGAATTGGAGGATACAATGCTAGTTTCTTAGTGGCTTGCTCATTTGGTATTATCATGTTCCTTGATCTACAACTTATGTTTGCATCGGTTGTTGCCAACCATGGACATCCTAGGATAACAGGGTAACCAGGAAGATTGACCTTTGGTGATAGAATCATGAAATCAACAGGGTACTCCCAAGAATCTAAGGCAACTATTATGTCTTCTATCATTCCATCAGGGGTGACAGTAGAACTACCTACTAGTTGCAATATTGTTGGAGTAGCTCTCAACCCTTCAATGATCAGTTTATTCATAGTATCCTTAGTCATTACATTAATGGTAGCACCTAAGTCTATTAATGCATTTTTGACAGACTGACCATTAATGATGATGTTCACAACTAGACTCCCTGGATCTGAATATTTTGGTATTACCAGTTTTCCTAACATGATATCAACCAATTGTCCTATAACATGAACTGTTGTAGGATCCTTTTTCTTTCTTCTAGGATTTTTAAGACAAGGTTCTTTTATTTCTTTTCCATAAACTGGAACATCCTTTATTGTTTGAAACAGGGGAGTCTAGACATGCATGTTCTTAATCTTGTCAATGATATGAAATGGTTGGTCTTCTTTCGGTATGGGCTTGTCCATGTTGAGCCTCTGAGGAAAAGGTGGTTTAACTGATGTATGAGCATTAGCTAAGTTGGAAACATTCTCTGGGGGAATAGTATTTGGAAAGGCATTCTCTGGAATTGGTACTGATGCTGCATGAAGATCTGGCACTTCAGTGATAAGAGGTGGTTCAAGTGTAGGCAAGGTAGTACCTAATCTTAAATGTATATCAACTATGTTAAGTGCATAGGTAGGGTACTACTGAGCATCAGTAGCATACATTTGTTGTTGTGGTTGTTGACTCTTGGGATTCGGTTGTGGTTGAGCGGGTAACTGTGTTTGCTTTTGAGGACCTATATTTACAGGTGGTGGCATTATTGTAGGTATATTTTTTGGAGGTGGTAAAGGTGGATAACCAAGATTTGGATTAAGCCATTGTTGAGGTCCTCTCCACTGATTAGTGAGCTACCATTTCCCTTGTGGTTGTTGCCATTGGTTTGGAAATTGTGTCCATTGGGATTGTTGTGGAGGATACCATTGATTCTGTTGATTATTTGGCCAAGCATTATTCTAAGTGGGTTGATTATACTATGGAGGACTTTGGACATTGCGGTTTTGCCATTGACTATTATAAGGATTTGAAATTTGTAATGGGTCTTGAGGCATACCTTGTCTTGTGGCCCATGGCCAACATTGAGCAACAAAGAATACTTTCTCATCCTCTCCTTCTATCTTTAAGTATTTAGTTGGAAGATGATGGTTCTCCAGGTTTGTGACCAATTTGCACTAACAATCCTTCTTTTGTTAGCAGCAACGAGGAAAATATTTAGCTAGCTGTGCCTTCGCATCTGTATGCTTCTTCTTGGCAGTCATTGTGTCTAGGTGTGTGGTGAAATCATTTATGATGTCTTTCTTGAAGTCTGACAACAGGTTTGAAATCTCCATCTTTGAAATACTAGAGCCACTTCCTTTAGCCACCGTTGAGCAAAATCCCCTTCTTTTCTTGACTACTGTTCTAGAATAGTTCATACAAATCTTCTGAAGGTCATCCCAAGAAGACTGACATATATCTCTTCCAGCCATGAGGTCCAAGGCTTCAAGACAATTTTCATTCACTCCTCTTAGAAAAATCAGCTTCTGTGAATCCTCCTGCAATGCATGTTGTGGGTTCTTTTGTAAATTAAATAAGCAGCGTGATATGTAGTCCTCTAATGTCTCATCTTCCCTTTGTGACATACAGAAGATGTCATCTCCTTTTGAATCACTTCCCTTGCAGTATTCCTTATACTTCCTTAGAAATAAATCTCTCATCCCGTCCCAATTTGCTACTGCATTTTCTCCTAAGCCCATGAACCATTTGAGAGTTGACTCCTTTAGTGTTTTTGGAAACAACTTAAGCTTATGACTGTTAGTATTGTAGTAAAAAATTCAACATAGTATGTCAAACTCAAACAAAAAGGTGTCAGGATCCTCTGTGATGAGGCCATAGAACTTTGGTAATGCTGAAGCAGGTATGTTCTTGGGATTAGGGTTGTTGGTAAGACTTGGAATAGGAAAGGAAATGTAGGAGCTGCCATTATTGGAGGTGCTAGATATTGAAAATGTGGCTGGAAAGTATTGTTGACTGGAGGGTTTTGAACAACAGGTGGTCTTGGAGTAGGATTATTATGGAAACTAGCTAATATTTTTCAAAATGAAAGAGGTCAAATGTTTCATGAGTGTCTTCTTTAGTTGAAGATGATGTAGCAAACTCGAGACTTGCATCGAGAAATGGTAACTCAAGTTCTTCAAATTCTTCTTTTAGTTTAACAAGTTCTTTTGGAAGAAATCTACCATGAACATCTCACCTTCTTCGATGCATGCAAGTAAGTTGATGACTTGTGAAGAAAGCTCACAACCACTCTGTTTTGTCTAAAAAAACAAGAAACTAATCTGAAAAATAAAGGACTCATTAAGGTTCCTAGTTCGATACCATCCCTGGAAATGGTGCCAAAAATGAACAGTCTCACAATAGGTAAAGATAATCATGCCATTGTCTCTCTTAGGGGTAATATATCTATGCTAAGGATTACCTATTCCCATCATGAAATGCATTTAGATTCTCAACCTAGGGACATAGAATATAAATGGGACAACACAGTTTGTGCACTAAGTTCCTTTAGGAGTCATAACACCTATGCTACAGGAAGATAAAATGCATGAAAGGAATCTATGCTATTGCTGCAGGAAAGTAAACACACTTGACTATTTAATGAAAATGTGATAGAAAGCTTGTAAAATGAATCTAAGCCTCTCTAACAACTCAAAACATTCACTATGTCTATCTTCTGCAAGTGCTACAGGAACATCCACGGTAGTAATGTTGCAGGAGTAAAAAAGTAACTCTACTTGAAAGCAGGGAAAATACAGAAAGAAAATCTAATCTATCTTAATCTAATCCACCTCCCAAGTGGGCCCCCTTGATTGGCTTCTGCTAACTATTAACATAGGAAATAATCCAAAATCACTCTTCCATTAATTCTTATTAACTGGTTACATAGAAATTGAACAACTCATGAAGAACTGAGAAGAACAAATTCTACTATATTGAACACACCATTCTATATTTTCTCATTACCTAACTAAGTCAGTCAAATCCCTTTATAAAGAGGATTGACGCTTATTAAAAACATAACATTAAATTCTGATTAAACCTCGCCAAATAAGGAGGCGGTAAAACAACCATGGCATATCACAATTATTGAAAATAACAGAATAAAAATTCTGTGGAAATATGGCAAGACTTATTTCCTATATTCTCTGGAACAACAGCTCCTTTCTAGGCACGACATATCCTTTGGAACCATGCTGAATTCTTTCGCCATGACTAGTCTTCTAACGCTCCTTCTTTAATGTGGTTGCACCACTCTTCGAACTGCTCCTTGTTTACCTTGAAGGTTAGTAACATTCGGTACACATATGCAAGTCAACACACCCCTACTCAAATGTTACAACATAGCTTAAAATAACAATATGAGGTATTGCATTATATTTATAATAGTCAGCAAAACATGTCATTCAAGCTACCCATAGGTTCTGTGGCTTTAGTTGTACTTAGCATAAGTTCACACAGGTATAAGTCATAAATGTTTTAGAAATTTTTATCAGAGCATAAAGAGTGTCAACAAAGTATGAAGATTATAACAAAATTGAGATATTAATTTGTCTCATCAGAAGGAATGAGAATTATTGTGTGCCAAAAATCAGTGAATGAAGCTCAACAAAATTTGAAAGAATGGGTGGAAAAGAGAGATAGGGGCTACGAGGAATTTTCCCACGACCTCTTCACTTTGCAAAAAAAACTCCAATCATTCATAGATGGAATGTGAAAGATTGAGAAAGTTTGGCACAAAAGAAATGTCGATATGGTTTGACTGGGTAGGGACTTAGTTGACATCCAAGCTTGAATTTCATAATTGGAGTAGGAGTCATCAGAAAGGGAGTCACGACTCAAAGGTGACTTGTAAAATCTCTAGAGAACACTAGATTAGGAGTGGATAAGGGTAGAGAAAGCATTGAAAGAGTTGACTGAATATCAATAGAGCTTATAGACCAAGAAATTTTAGGTGCACCAAATCTAGGAGGATGTGAAGAAATAAGAAGAATAGATAAGACAACTCCACATTCCCATGGCCACCCCTACCACTGCGAGTTATACACTCTTGGTGTGATACCTCTATACATCCTTATGGGACAAAATTGAGGCATCCACACTTTGTTTGATGTCGATCTTCAAATTTTTGGTTGATACTATTAAATTGAGAAATGAAGTGGAAGCTATCCTAGAGGCTACCTAGCAAAAAATTTCTCCTAGCATAAATGAGGCAAGGAGCCTAGTCGATAAACTTTACAAGGATGATGATAGCATTCTACTATCGGCTGGGATTGCAGATATGCAACTTGTAGCAGTAAAGGCGGTCAAATTTATTAAGTGTGGAGAAGAAATTGCTGATGCCACTAAGTGCCTAGAGAAACTTAAGGTTTCAGTCACCCCAAAGAAAGAAAAGATACAAGAATTTTTGTAGGCTAGACTCCATCACCTTTCGGGCCCAATCAGGCAACTCTCAGTAAAGATTAAGTTAAGGAGTGAGTAGAATTGAATTAACGTGACCATTCTTTTGAGAAATCTCTAGGTCATGACACTAAAGATGCCCAGGTTAAAGAAATCCTTGATTGCCTCACCTTCCTACAATTCAGTTTGAGCACCTCGTGTGGCAATTTGGGCACTTTCTCCTACAAAGAGAGGATTTCCCTTAACCATGCCTTCTGTGACTTCTAGCTTCACAGCTTTCCAGGTTTAGAAGAATGGGCCCCCTTGAAGTGCACCCTGGCCATACTCTGATAATATCTCTCCTCCCCCCCATTTTATTTTGTTTTAGGAACTAGAAATTATGGGTGTCAAACCTTGCAGGCAAGTTCCCCAAGAGTTTCCAATTATGTATATCTCTATATAGACCATCCTGCTTTCATGCACCAGAGTTCTTTTGATGCGGTTTAGAGTGTTCTTTCCTTTACAGGCCTTATCTTCTTGATTGTGAACTAAAGTTTCCGCAGACACATGTTATGCTCTCAAAATTGTGAGGAACACGCGAAGAGTCTCTCTAGCCAAAAACTTTGTCGCATGACCACATGTCCCAGTATATTTTGGATGGAGTGATGCTCATTGGAGAGGATGGGGAATGATTGTGCTACCTTTTTTTATTCCTCCTAGAGACACATCGAGCAAGTCAAGGTTGGAAGGTGACAGTGTGTCACAATAGTTCCTATAACGACCTTAAGTGATGATTTCTCTAGGCGGTGGTTCAACAGACTTGGGCTTTCTCTTGAAAGGGAATATTTTTGGTTACAAGTTTTGGGGATATTTAGGGTGTTTTTATTTTCATGTAAGGAGGTTGGAGTTTTTAGTTTTCAAGCAGACTGATAATTTGACTAGAGGAATATTTACTTCTAATATAATTCTAGGATATTATATTTATAGACTTTACTATCGACTACTTTCATCTTAATTCGAATTTGACTGTGCTTAATCTAGTCTTTTTAGTTTTGGTTGATATAGAATATAATAGTGGTCTATGTCAATTTGAGTATTCATTATCTTATAAGACTCTAGCATTTATGTGTTGAAATTACTTTTCAATGATAGATCATGTTGATAACTAACTCTTCCAGTTAAAAGTAATTGAAGTGTGAAAGAGGTTATCAAAAGTGAATAGATGATTAGATATCCGTGGATGCTTTATTGTTTCTCAACTTTTATATATGCACCCATGAAATGATATGAATGTTTAGACTCGTGTCTAGGATCTTGGCTTTATGTTCTCATTTCAACAGTGAAGGGATTGTGGTATACTATGCAATTTATAGGACAATATTTGCATTCAAATGTTATGGTTCTATCTTTTGCTGAAGAAAGATTGTAAGTAGGAAAATGATTTATCACATCACCTCTAGTTAAATTCATTTTCAGTTTCTTCTATTTCCATTTCCCTTGTTCTTGGAGAGTTGGCTCCTCAACCTCGGAGATTGTTTTGAGTATTAGCAATTTTGGTCAAACAATACTCAAACTTTCCCTAAGGGTTGTTATCATTTTGAAGTGCAAATTTTAGGATCAACATTTTTAATTTACCACATGGTTTTATTAAACCTAGTTAGGTGTCACCTATTTGACCATTTCTAGGTGAGGTGTCTAGTTGGTTGGCAGAGTCTTGTAGTTGTGTCATGTTATTTTTGACACCTCTTCCTCACTTTGTGGAGGTTAGTTCCCTCCTCTCTACCTATTTGTACACCTCCTCTTTGCATTATTTAATGGTAAACTTTGGCTCATTTTGTATTGTGCTTCATTTTATCTCTATAGATCTTGGTTTCTACAGTTTTGCATGTGAAGTGATTAAAAACAGTCAAAATACCAAAAATATTAACTTATATGTGAATATATAAACTGTAAAATTTAATTTAGACTAACTATAAAAGTGACTAGTGTTCATAAATAAGAGCATACTATATAACCTTATGTAAACTAATAAAAACCCTATAAAATTAAATCAATTTTCATGATAAATTAAATTTATTAATATAGTAAACTTAAAATAAATTAAATTTACAATCAAAATATAGCTCAAGTTGGCCTAGTAGTGGGGAACTTGTGTTCCTAAAAGAAAGGTCACAAGTTCAAAACCTATAGGGGGAAGGTATGTACACCCTATTTGTAGTAGAGTTAGGTGCCTCCTACAAAGAGTACAGAGTAGTCCCATAATATTGTCACCATATGTAAGAAGTGCCTTCTACAAAGAGTATAGGTAGTTCCATAATATTGTCATCATAAGTAAGAAGTACATAGTAACCTCAAATTAATCTTATGTAGACACAAAATTAGATGGCTGATATAAGAAACTGTAAAAGCTCATTTTATTTCCTTAATTATTGCACCGAAACACATGCAAAATGTGTAAAAGTATATAGACATTTCTGCTTTATACATATATATAAGAAGATGCAGATGGAAACTCTAAAAACGGGAGGGTTCGATGAACTAGTTAGTGGGTACCAAGTTGAAAAGAGAAGAGTTCATGTCCATGTTAAACAGTGAACCCTCAAATTTCTACGACCACACAATTCCGCTTCCCAAAGAAAATATAAACATTCTGTGAATGGCGTCCCCATCACAAAAATGTCCCGTTGGGAAAAAATCTTGGAAGAATCCAAAGGATTGACACGTCCAAGGTAAGAAATCGAGGGCTTTTCCTATTGCTTAAAAAACTAAAAAAATCGAGAGCATTCTTTTTCTCTTACTTTACGTGTCATACGTTTACGGGATCTCACAACTTAAATAGTCAAGATAAGCGCGCTTACCGAGATATCCGGTGGAGGACAAGACAAACCGTCAGATACACATATCGGACGGCTGAAGATTAGAGTATATTCGACTTCGAAAAGCCGTGTAAGCTTGGAAAGGAAACCAGAGAGCCTCTTTATGGCCCAAAATGAACGCCAAAAAATACATACGTTAAGTGTTGTGCTCGATTCACAAATGTGAAGAAGACGGCACGTGAAAAAATAAGCCCCGGACTCCAGCGCAAGTTTCTTCCTTATTCCGACTGCCTTTCTTTCTCTCTCTCTCTCTCTATATAATATACGAACCTTTATGGTTATCTGTATTCCACGCTTCTCATCTTTCTTTAATACATGTTTTTTCTGGTACTGTTCATTGTTATCCCAGAGTGTAGTGCAGACAAAATGGCGAAAAATGAAGATAGAGGAAGTCGCGGGTTCGAATCCCGCTTGAGCCGCGCCGAGGTGCTTCTGGGCTCTGCTGAAAGTGCGGGAGAAGAAAGAGAGGAGACATTGAAGGAGCTCCACGAACATGACATCTTCTGGGGAGACAGAGAAGCTCAACAAAATGGCACTGTACAGTCCAGAAGAAAGAATTCTAACGGAAAATCAACCTGGAGTAATATATTTCCACATGGAAGAGAGAAATTGGGTGAATCAGCGCCTGTGAATGTTCCGAATTGGCCGCAGACCAAAATCTCTGAATCTTTCCGAGACGATGAAATGGTCGTGAGGCCTCCTCACGAACTCGTTGCTCATTATAACAATAATAATAATAATAATAATACAAGTTTTTCTGTAGTTGAAGGATACGGCCGGACTCTCAAAGGGAGAGATCTGATAAAGGTACGCGACGCCGTTTTTCGGCAGACTGGCTTTGTAGACTAAGTTAATAAAAAACAGGCAATGTTTTACCAAACGTACAAGTTTTTGTTTTCTTCTTCAAAGTTGTTGGAAACGGCATGTTTGTTAGGCAAATTCCGTGTTGTATTTTGCACTGTAATTTGCTCAATTGTGATGGATTTCACTATAGAATTATAGTAACACTAAATTAACTTGCTGTGAATTGGGACACCCAGTAACACCAGCAACTGAATTATATGGTACTTACAGTTCACTTATAATTTGTTTTTCTAAAATTTGTAATAAAAAAAAAATTGTGATCACATTTAGTAATCTATCATAGAACACGCTAAAAATTATTGATATCATATTTTTACGATTGTTTTTTTGAATTTAATTGCGTGTGATATTTTTATACACTTTTTATAAAAAAATTAACGCCATCGTATACTAAATTAGTAACAATGTGCTGTATATTTTCGAGTGTCCACATTCAGTGAACTGTAAATCTAAGTTCCCTATGTCGTGGAGAGGGGTGAGACTTTCACGTCGGAATTTAATTGCTATTTGCTAAAAATGATGACATGTAGGAATAGGGTTCGCGGTACTGAACAATAGCCATTTATGTAATAATAATCCAAAGTGGATGAATTTCTTGCGAGAAGTTTCGCAGCAACGTCCAAGGTGGGAACGTCAGTCATTTGGGCCAATCCATGGTTTTCTGAAGTATAGCTTTGATTCCCATTTCAAACTTCCAATGTCTGTGTTAACTTTTTTTTATTTCAATGCACCTCCGAATTCGCACGTCTCTTTATCACTGGATAAAAGATAAGAGAACTAAGAAGACAAATTCCTCGTGGAAAGGTCGCCTTCTTTTAATGGGTTTTTAACATTTCTAAAATGTGACCAATATAATCTATATCAATAGTCAATAGGTAATTGTGGTCTCTGTGTTTTTTAGATTTTTAGTTTTGGATATATGTGAAGTATAAAATTATCATTGAATGTGTTAATATTGGATTGAATGATACAGTGTGATGGATACTGGATAGTGAAATCTTCAATCTTACCTCATGTCCTCATGCTGTTGCTTAAGTGCAATTTGTGCTTAAATTTAAGTAGTTGGAGTGTTCCCATGTCATTTTTTAATTACGGGAAATGGATAATTTGGAATCTATCCCTATTTTTGTGGAGCAGCCACTGCTTAACATTAAAAATAAGCTTTGAAAAAAGGGAGGGGCTGGAATAAGCAGCCGCTGCTTATTGAGAAAAATGACATATGGCTCCACAAGATATTTTTCCTCTCTTTTATTGTCTCCTAATTTTTCTCAAAACATCTATCTACAATTTTTTTTTTTCAGAATTTCAGTTAAACATTTTATTTTAGATATCTGCTAAGAAATAAGCAGTGAAAATCAGTGATCATGGGGCCACCAGCTCCATGAATTTCTGCTAGAAATGTTGAGGACCTGCCCTTAAATGTATTACCTACCTTCTTAATAGTACATAGGAATAACTCATCCTCTTATTTCATGTGTATTTTATTTTTTTAATATTTAAATTTTGTTCTCTTTCAAAATTTATCTATTTTTTAATTGGACACTATCAAACATTTTGATTTTAATTATTATTTTTTACAATGAAATAGAAATTCAAAGTATAAGACCTACCAAAAAGTAGCTAATTAAGATTAAACATAGACATTCTAGATACTTAGGATCACAATAAGGATTATTGGAAGTTAGATTACAAAGATCAATACATGAACTGAAACACTCTATAGCATTATAAAAAGTTATTATTGTCTTCAAATTATTTAACTAGACTTTTAATTTGCCAAAGCTAATCCATGGAATTTACATTTTTCTTGCATAATCCTTAAAGATTTGGAAGCAAGAAAGCAACCTAAATAAGTATTTTAGAGAAAATCTATAGAGTAGTAGTTTCTTGAAAATACTTCTAATGTTAAGCAATAATATTTTACTCATAAATATTATGCTCATAATAAAAAATATCATTGTTTAACATTATGTATTTGAACTTAATGTTATCATATTTGAACGTATTTACATATAGAAAATGTTTTAAAGTTCTCTTTAATAGGAACCTTTCTTATATTGAGTTAAATGGCATAAAAATTAATAAATTAATTATAAAAAAACTCAAATTGATTGAAATGAATATGCCTAAAAATATTGCTGAAGAAAATATCTAACATACCACACACATTTGGGTCTAGGATGTTGGTAAGATGATATACATCAAGGAGGTAAAACATGTCTTGGAAGGTGGGGTTTTCCTTATTTATTTAAAATATGTTGCTAATTTTTATTATTATTAAATTTAATAATGTGTGTGCTGATAATTAATTATTTCTTTGTCTTTGATACAACAAACTAACTATAAAATTCATTAGGGACCTAGACAAACCATTTTGCTGAGGTTAAGATAGTCTATTGGGATTAAAAATGGCTAAAGACAAAGGTTTAGCTAAAATTTGGATTGAAAGTGACTCACTTAAAATCATAAATTGTCTTAAAGGTATTTCCCCCTAGTTGGACCATAAAGAATATAATTAAGGATTGTCTGGATCTTCTTAGTGGTTTTCAAGAGACCCTTATTTCTCACGAGTACCATGAAGGAAATCATGTGGCTGATTACCTAGCAAATAGGGGTGTTAATGATCATCATGTATTGTATTAGGATAATATGGATCAAATCCCAATTGATTTGAGGTGTCTTTTACACAAGGATTCAAATGGGTGGTCATTTAATCCATGACCTAAATTTATTTCTCTTATATATGCTAATGCACGGTGGAAAAGGAATTTATTTTATTCTCTTCTTTTTCTTCTTTACCTAGTTTTACAAGCTCACTAGTGGCTAGCATGGGAGGTGATAGAAATATGATAGAGCCTATTGTATATAAAAGATGGCGGAATATTGAAACTGTTTGGAGTGATATTTTGGCCAGTGATTTAACTTCCTAGATTGAGACTCTTCATGGAGATGATGCCCTAATCACAGAGACTTTTATTGAGGGATGGTGTTCTTGAGGCTTATAGGATGAAGCTAGTTATAAATGAGGAGCTGGTTTCATGTATTTCAACTATGCACAGTGATGACTCTAAATTCTATAGGGAAAATAAATCTACTTCGGAGACGATTGGCATTTTCTGCCTTCTTTGCAAGAGAGGGAAGGCTCGTAAAACTACCGATGGGGGTTATGAGTGTCTTTCCCTTCTCAAACTGATGCAGAGAGAGAGAGAGTCAACAAGTGATTCAAGCTGCATATATCTTTTATAATCTTTCTGAAACCATATTAAAACATTCTGAATATCTCAAAGTTCTCCTTTGTAAACATTGATCAGAGATGCAAAAACTTATAATATGCCGGAGTCTAAAGAATATAATAGTCTAATTATCTCAATCTGCTCCTTCAGTAACTGTTGGACAGAGACTCAAAACCAACTTCACAATATAACTTTATCATTTATTCATGCTATGTAATCAATGTACTTCAACAGAACCAAGAAACTGATTTGGTGAGATAGCAATAATATTCAAACAGTTGAAACTCTGCCAACCACAAGACCATTTAAGGTTTCCGATTTGGGACTGTTTAACCGGTTTCAAACAACATTTGATTTCTTCATATAAAAATCAACACCAGAATTACCAACCTCCAAACACATCCATCGAACACACGGTTTCTATCCAATAATCTTAAACTCCAATGTAAAAACCGATTCATATAAACAGAACAACTGCAATTAAACCTCGACTTCAAACTAACAATGAATTATCGATTTCAATTAAGCAATAACACCGACTCAATGCAACATCAAACTCCTTCGAATCTCAACAAAATCTGATGTCAAAACTCAAAATCCAATCGAAACTGAGAACATGACAATAACCAAGTCATTCTTTTCTAACAATGATCAAAAACTGAAAATATTGAACAATACATTCTCGGCCACACAAATAACTTGCCATATCATTGCATGCCGCCAGTCTAGACTTATATAACGGTTATTTGCAAAACCGTTTCAATCTTCGAAATCAGTCAATAATGAATGCATGTTTTTTTGAATATGCTTTTGTCACCGTAAACCAAATTCATAAACATAGTACTTTAATAAAACTTGATACCATGTGTCAACCTAATTAAATCAAAACAGATATCTTCGATTCCACCCAATTCAATACAGCATTCTTCTTTGATAAAATTCGAAAACAACAACTAACCAGACCAAATAGAAATCTTCCAAACTGATTCGAAAATCACATCAACTTTAAATACACAGTTCTGTAATATGGTTGATATACTTTACATTTACCGAACCAGTCAATGAGTTAAGAACCGGGAAAGATAATAAGAAAGTAAGAACTCGAAATTCTTGAAAGAAAATTCAAACTCTTCCTTATTATTCTGTATTCCATTACATCGTTTCTTACTCATCGATTCTCAATATCCCAACAGGCTCTATACTACTCTACTCTCTATTCTCGGGTTGTACATAGTATATTTAAAGATTTTCAAGACCCGATAACTACTTCTGAAAACTAACTTTTAACTTCCCACACCCGACTCATTCTAATTCTAAATATATAAAAGATACCAATAAAGTATCGTGGAGTTTATTTATGAACCAAAACACTTAACTTCTATCCGACCGAAAATATCATTAAAATACTAAGACTTCTACCCAACCATTACATTATTAAAATAACCACTCTTTTGGTTAGATCTTTGAAATTCATTGATTCCGGCAATGCCCCTGCATCACAAACCATCACCAAATGTTACAGAGGTTATAATGCGGTATGCTAGTCTTGACGAGAAATTTGGAAGTATTTTCAGTTACCATTTCATTATTTTGAATCACTTTCATCATGATAAGTGTATTTTGATTCCTTTTTTCCCTTGCTTCTTCAGTTAATCATAGTTTATATTCTCTCAAGAAGAAGCCCTCTTCCCCTATTTTACATGAGGGCATTATCTTATTTTTATGGAATATGCCAAAGCTCTACAAATTACAAAGGACCCTCCTTCCAAATATGGGGTTGAATTTTTTTTTAAATGTAAGGGTTCATTATGATGAATCTAGCTTGGATCATTAGGATGTAGACTCTGATGAGAATAAGGTTTACCATATGTATGAGAAGAAAATAAAGGCTCCCCTGCATTCTATTATTTCCACACCCTCCTCTTCCCAAAGAAAGAAAATTGTTTCCTTAGATGAGGAGGATTTAGATTATGTTCCCTCTCAAGAGTTTGTGTCTGACTCCTTTGAGCCTAGTGTGGGAAAGAGAAAAGGTTGTTCTAAACCCTGTAGGGTTAAGCTAAAATGGATTCCCTCTAGCTCTCATTCCAAGGATTTTAGTTCCCCTATTCAGAAGAAAATCACTCCCCCTCCGGTCCAAGTTGGTCCTAATGTGCAAGGTTTCATTGAACTGGATAAGGACATTAATGTTGATATTCCTTTAGAGTTGGGAAAGGATAATCCTATCAATATATGGTCTTCCATCTAGGAAAATTTCCCTATCAATGCAAAACTCAAGATTTTTTTACAAGCTTAGGAGGCTCTTCTTGATTTGTTCCTTTCTAAGATAAATGCTTTGAAGAATAGCCCTATGTCTACACAAAAGATGGATGACATCCTTGCTAGTACCCGCTCCTTAGATAAGGGCATTAACCATCTCAAGAAAGATCATGAGGATAAAATTTATATTTAAAAAAAAAATTGAAGATATGAAAAAAAAAGACAAGGCCCCGTAATGTTACCTTCTAATGAAGGAACCCTACCATAGTGATGAAAAACAAACATGAAAGCATCATCGAGATGGAAGGGAGACTACGAGCGGGGCCTAACATGTATTAGCAACAAGATTTTAGTTTCGTAGAACATAACTAGACACCTTCTGGTGCCTAACCTAGTAAGACATGAGAAGAGGCTTGGAATCTACATGACATGTACTAGAGGTGATGGGAAGGGACATACATTTAATGTATTTATAAGGAATTCATTGAGATGGAGGTAGGTGATAGATACAACCAGCTAGATGCAAAGGGTGGTGATCTATTTGCTTTCAATATAGCCATAGAGGTTCACAATGTTGTTTCATACAGATTGTAGGGATAAGAATGTGTCACAATGTGTCAGCTATCTATATTAATAATTTTTTTAACACCTTGACAAAAATAGAATATTACATGTGGCATATTGGTCTAATATATTTTTAAAAGAGAAGATTTTTTCAAATTCTCCTGTGACAACATTTTTTTTAAAATGCTACTAGATTCCATGGATTCGTAAATGTCACTTTTTAAATATTAATTAAAAGTGATTGCATCTAAATATTTTAATTAACATGGTGTGACATAGTCAATTGGTCTTGATTTATCACGATGTGCATTGTATTAGACGATAAGTCTTGATTTATTACCATGCTCATTGTATTCCGCGTTTATGTCTCGTGAAGTCAAACTTTACCATTACTGAGCATGGATTTTATAACAAAAAATTTACTGCACATTTTAGTGGGATTTTTACGTGAAGACTGTCTAAATAAGAGCCTTAACACATTAAGGATATTCTTGCTAAAACATCGGAATACAATTTAGAATTATTTGTTTAGATGCTGTGGTTTGTCATCACAGCCAAATTGATAATTGAACTAGATTAGGAAAAATACAGAAGTTTCTAACCCGAGTGCTTAAAACTATCGTTTAATTTTGATTTCTATTTTAATCTAAGAAAAATATACAAATAATCAGTCATATATTAATCGATCTATTCACTAAGACGCACAAATATTTAAAGAGTTCAGAATACTCTTGGACTACCTCGAGTTCAACAACTGCACATTCTCAGAGGCAGAAGAAAATCCAGAAAATTCATACTTAAAATCTATTTATTTTGATTTCTTGAAATAATTGTTTCATGAGAAAAAGCTTCGAAGAATATGCCAAAGATGATCATGGCAAGGAATCTCGTCTTGTGAAATTTTCTTGTCATGTTGCAATTCTATATAATATTTTTCAGAGAGACCTCTTTGCTTTAATGGATTCTGGATTTCATTCTCCTAGTTTTACGCCACTTTGGGGGCTGCTCTGCATGTTTAGGCTGCCCGGACTGTATATTAAACGACTATTTTTCTTCATTTATAAACACATGGTCTTATGCACAATCTTTGAGGTGTAATAATGACAAAGTTCAAAAGCCTCGTAATGCAGTTGTCGACATTATTGCCTTGTGAATGTACGGAAACGGAATCCCTTATCAAGTAAAAAGTCGAAGAAAAAACAATATGTGCACAACTTTCATGGAACATAGGCATTTAAAGGTAGCTCCCTAGGTAAGAGTAAACGTTAAGTTACATTAAATTTTTTCATTGTTTTAAAGGGGAAGGGTGTCGAAGGGGAAGGTTGTCTAGGTTCTAATTACGTTTCATTCCATGTTCGTTTAATTTTTATTTTTTTATTTTAGTCATTCAAATTTTTAAATAGATTATTAAAATTTTGAAATGTACTAATATATTTTCATAAGTGAAGAGTTATTTGATCTACATACATTTCTATTTCTAATACAAGACAAGTTTTATCAAAATATCTTCTTCTATATTCCATTAAAATCTATAATGTTTGCAATTACTATCCTATGCAAGTGATCTAAAACTCAAAACATGTTTTATTTGCATATACATGTATACAATTAATGGTACCTAATTTGTCATAATGATAACTCCTCTCAACTTTATGGGCTTTCAATTGGACATTCTCACATCATCTCACATCTACACACATTAACTTCATTTACTATACATACATACACAAACAATAAATGGTGCAAGACTCCCCAAGTAAACATAAAACTAAATATAATGCATTATTCATTTAAGCCAACATAAAATTCAGACAATAATGACAACTATAAATTTTTTTGAGCCATAATATGTTTGGGTTATTTGAATTTTCAAAAAAGTTGATGCATTAGTGTCCTTCTAGATTTTTTGTGAGTGGCCATTGTTTTATTCACCATCTTATGCACATGCCCACCTAGTATCCAATGAAATTTGTCCATGTAGCTTGAACAAATGGGTGTCATCCATGATGATTGAGAATATTACTTTACATTAATTATTAAATAAATCTATACTTCACAAATATGATACGCATTTATTCTTCCTTGTATAGTCATAATGGTAAATTTATTTAGCTCTTCTAACGTTTGTCTTTGGTTCTCCTAGAAAAATAATTTTACTTCGTTCTAATCTATGCTTAAACTACTAAATTCTAATACCATGAAAATGTTGAGGAAGAATATTAGTAATTTTAAAGATTTTTAAAAACATATTCATCGTTGAGTTTAATATAACTATTAAATTTATGAAATCTAATATAAGAATGAATGTGTCAAAGTTCTTGTTATTGATAGATTAAATGTATTTAATTGGTGGTAAAATTACTAATTTAGCCCTTAGATCTTTTTGAACTACAATATCAATGGGACTAGTTAGCATAGTAAACTATCTAATAACTTATAGTTATACTAATGATATTAAAAGTATATTCAACAATTGATTTATATGATAATCCTTATATCGTGGTTCTTATTTTTAAAATAAAATTCTACTTCCATTCTTAAATATATTTTTAATCTAAATTTAGAAGAATAAAAAGGCATGTACTAGGTCTAGTATATTTTTAATATATGAAATCGGTGTGTATTTTTTTGAAAATATGTTAAGACTTAAAGTGTTGGTGCAAGAAAATTGATTTATTGCTAGGGTAAGATATTTTATGTGTGAATAAAATCTATCCAAAATAAAAATACATAGTTTTAAATGCAGTCACCTCTTCCTTTGTTGCACTATAGTAGTACAAATAAGATTATATCTCAAACAATGTATACTTTGGAAATTTTCACAAAACAAATAGCTATCTCAATGTAGAAAATGGATTGAACCATGGAAAAGCGACTAAAAATATTTAAGCATATGAAAAAAAAGTAGTTATGATTATCATTTATGAAGTTCCAAAATGTGGAGTAAAAAATCTAATTTGGATAATGGGATCATGCTTAGACTTGTTAACAATTTATAATAAGATGCCTAAAATCTCATAGGAAGGGGTAACGCAAGAATTTCATATGTCAATTTTAATTATGCATTGACATGAAATCCTTATATTAGATGGATGGAATATTATTTAACCATATTCTTAATTCTCTTAGTTCCCTCATAACATTTTATGATATGATGATATTTTTTGTTGAAAGTTCAACTTCGGCTAAGAGACAAGGACTGAGGGGTATCCATTCTGCCAAAATCTGCCCGGTGCACGATCCTGGCCTCATTCCTTATGGTGTCGAAGGCTTTGCACTCATCAAGACTTGATCCCTAGTGGGCTCATTAAGAACCGAACAACTTCACCAGTAGACCAAGGGTCCATTGATGATATGAGGATATTTAGAAAAGAGTGGATAGTGAAATAATTTACTTGAGTTATGATGGGTTGACTATAGCTTATAGATAGAATAATAAAGGAAGGTATGTGTCATGTTAGCATTCAAGGGTTGGTTGGTTGATGTTTTATATTAGAGACATATGTGTAATAATAGCATGGACAATGCAAGTATTATTGGTTGAATAAGTTCAATTGAAGACTACAAATATAGCATGAGAAGACATGGAGGAAGTAAGATGATTAAGGGGGAGGTTGGAGATTTGGGATGATAAGGAAGAGTGGCCGAAGACACATGAGAATGTGAAAGAAATGGTATCACGAGGGAAACTATCCCCTTGAATAATAATAATTGATTTCATTTTCCTAACACGTAGGACTTAAATTAGAGATGAAGATTAGAAAGATTATCTTCATTTATTTTTTATGTCTATTTTTTTATGTTGTAAATTTTTTTCTACTTGATTATATTTGGCTCTCAACAAAATGAAAGTGGGCATTATAGTCGCATATTTAATCATCAATGAACTATATAAAATTAATAATTTGATAATAATAGAAGCATTTAAGGAGTCTACTATTGAAGAACTCATTCAAGAATTAGATCTAATCCATTGGAATTAGGGGCTTAAGGCATGAAAATTATGATGTAGCAATAATTATAAAATTAATATATATTGTTGGGTCTAATAGATAATTTTCTATCATTAATCCCTAGTAATGTGATATAGATATAACTAAATGATAAAGTATTATACGAAATTAGAAATATATCAAATACAATTAGTCTATAGAATTAACAAAAAATAAGAACACTTAGCTTTTTTAATTCAATGTGATGGTCTTATGATTTACTATTTTTCTACAATAGATGATTAGAAGCTAGAATTTCATATATTTAAATCTAGTATTTAACACTATGATGAATCTTTGTTTTCTTCTAATTTGACATACATTTGGGTCTTAATTGTGCCACACATTTTAGTCCTCAAACCATGATTTTGCCTATTGTTGATGAACTGTTTTACAAATGTAAAGAAAAGTAGGATTCCTTATAGAGTAGAGGGAAGATCACAAACTTATTTGATAAGAGAAAAAACCTTTATGAAAGTTGTAAAAAATCTACAAGGATGTCATGTCGAACAATACAATAACAAGACTAAAATACCAAAATATTAATATCAATGTAAATATATAATTTGTAAAATTTAATAAACTAATTATATATGCAACTTATCTAAACTAATAAAAAACTAAAAAAATTAAATCCATCTTAATAATAAAATAAATAATTAATAAACTTAAAATAAATGATTAGACTTAAATTAAATGTACAACTATATATTAATGAATAATACCAAAAACATGTAAAATATGTAAGAGTGTCGCTGATATATCTTTTAGACATCTAAGAAATTGAATGTAGAACTCAACTATGTAAAAGTGGGAGGATTAGGTGAACTGTTTACTCGGAACAACCTTGAAAAGAGTTCATGTTCAACACTATTGCGTTACCTTAACCTTCAAATTACTACAATCAAATTGATTCCACTTCTAGAAATTATATATATATATATACTTCTGCGAATGGTGTCCCATCAAATAAAAGACTTGTTGGATATGGTGAAATAAAAATATTGTAAGAATCCAAAGGATTGACACGTCGAAGGTAAGAAATCGAGAGCATTCTATTTTCCTTAATCTCACAACTCAAATAGTCAATCCGTGACGCGGATAAGATAAGCACTCTTACCGACACATCCGATGTAGGATAAGACAAACCGAAAGATAAACAGATCGGACGGTTGACGATTAGAGTTGATTGTACTACAAAAGCCATTTTAGCTTGACAAAGAAATCAGAAAGTTTGTGCACGGTGATCAGCGGATTACGCGAAACACGAATTTGTAGCCCCCAAATCCACGCCAAAAGATACATTCGTAAAGTGTTGCTCTCAATTCAGAAATGTGAAGAAAAAGGCACATGAAAAAACAAGCCCTCGATTCCAGCGCAAGTTTCCTAGTTAGTGCGACTGCCTTTCTTTCCATAATATATAGACGAACCTTTACGCGGGGTGTCTATGTTTCTTTAACGCAGGTTTTCTGGTGCTGTTGATTGTTATTCCAGAGTATCTCTGTGCATACGAAATGGCCAAAAATGGGGATGCAGGAGGTCGCGGGTTCAAGTCCAGCTTGAGCCGCGCCGAAGTGCTTCTGGGCTTAGCCCAAACTGCGGAGTCACAAACAGAGGAGACGTTGAAGGAGCTCCACGAACACGACATCTTCTGGGGGGACAAACAAGCTCAAGAGAATGGCTTTCAATCCGGCTTAGTTGGGATTGAACAGTCCAGAAGTAAGAATTATAAGGAGAAATCTAGTCGGAGTAATATATTACCACATGGAAGACAGAGATTGGGTGAATCAGCGCCTGTGAATGTTCCGAATTGGCCGCGAAGCAAAACCTCAGAATCTTTCCCAGACGAAGAAGATGAAATGGTCGTGAGGCCTCCTCATGAAGTCGTTGCCCATGATAATAATAATAATAATACAACAAGTTTTTCTGTAGTAGAAGGACACGGCAGGACTCTGAAAGGAAGAGATCTGAGAAAGGTACGCGACGCCGTTTTCCGACAGACTGGCTTTCTAGACTAAGTTAATTGAAAACAGGCAATGTTCTACCAAACGTACAAGTCTTTGTTTTCTTCTTGTAAGTTGTTTGAAACCGTAAGTTTGTTAGGCGAATTCCGTGTTGTATTTTGCACTGCGATTTGCTCCCATTGTGATGTATTTCACTTTAGAATTATAGTAACACGAGATTAAATTGCTGTGAAATTGGGAGACCCAGTATATTTTCTGTTCAATTTTTTTTCTTTTTCCAAATTAGTGATCACACTAAATTATAGAAATTATATCAGATTTCTACTATTGTTTGTAAATTTGATTGTGTGCGATTTTCCATGGTCAGTATAATAGAAAGCTAAAGTAGACAAAAAAAAAAAAATTATTTATAATTTGTTTTAAATTAACACCATCGTATACTAAATGGGTAACAATGTGCTGTATATTTTCGAGCGTCCACATTCAGTTAACTGTAAATCTAAGTTCCCAATGTCGTGGAGAGGGGTGAGACGCGTTTCACATCGGAATTTAATTCTTATTTTCTAAGTATAGTGAGAAGTGAGATGTAGCAAGAGGGTTCGCGCTACGGAACAGTAGCAACTTAAGTAGTAATAATGCAAAATGCACGGTTTTCTTGCGAGGAGTTTCGAAGTAACTTCCAGGGAGGGTACGTCAGTTATTTGGGCCAATCAACGGATTTCTGTAGTGAAGAGAGAGAGAGGAAACGTCCAATGGCTGTGTTAACTTTCTTACTTCAATGCTGCTACGGAAGTGCACATTCTCTTGAGGAAACATAAGAGAACCAATAACGCAAGTACCTCGTTGAGATATAATATGTTATCAATAATCAATATTTAATTGTAGTTTCTTTTAAAAATTTTTTTGGGTGTCGGTTAAGTTTCAGACAGAATGTATCAAAAATTTTAAAAAAGTTAATATTTTTTTTTTTCAGATTTGCAAAAATATGGTGATTTTTTTGCAAATTCTTTGTGGTTTTCGACCACAAAATGTGCAGATCATGAAGAACAGATGCTGAAAATTTCACGAAAATAAGTTATGTTTTCTGTTTTTTGAAATTTAGTCAACTCTGCATTCTATTTGGAGCTTCTAGAGCTCCTAAAATTATAATTGAATGATATTTAAAGTAGAGTGTTTTCAATATGATGGATACTAGATAGTGAAAGTTGCAATCATTTATGTACAAGATTTATAAAATTTACAAAAGATATTTGGTGAAAAGATATTAAAGGAGATGTTTATTTTAAAGATTAAATCATATTTAGAGTTAAAAAGGTTCTAAAACAAATGTATTAGATAATCTTTTTAATAGTACATAGTAAGAACTCGTCTTCTAATTTAATATGTGGGTTTTTCTTTTTGGTATTTTATTTTTTCTTTCAAAATATTTTAATTATAATTATTTTTTTAACAATGAAGTAGAAATACAAAGTATAAGATATACCATAAAGTAGCTAATCAAGGCAAAATATAGACACTCTAGATACCAAGGATCACAATAGAACAATAGGGATTATTGTAAGTTAGAGGTTACAAAGATCAATACATGAACTGAAAGACTCTTTATAGAAGAGAAAAAATATTCTTGTCTTCAAATTATTTAACTACATCTTAAATTTGATAATCCTTAAAGCTATGCAAACAAGAAAGCAACCAAAGAAAATATTTCAGAGAAAAGCCTTAGAGTAGTAGTTTCTTGAAAAATGCTTCTAATATTAAGCAATAATGTTTTACTCATAAATATTGTGCCCATAGTCTAAAATATCATTGTTTAATGTGATGTATTTGAAATTAATGTTAGCATATTTGAACGTATTTGCAAATAGAAAAGATTTTAAAGTTCTAGTCAATAAGAACCTTTCTCACATTGATTTGAATGACATAAAAAACACTCAAATTGTTTGAGATGAATATGCCTAAACATACTAATGAAGAAAATATGTAACATATCACACAATTTAGGTCTAGGATGTTGCTAAGATGATATTCATCAAGGAGGTAAAACAAAATGGCTTGGAAGGTAAGGTTTCAATACATTCATTTAATATATACTGTTAATTTTCATTATTATTAGATTAAATAAAGTGTGTGGTAATAATTATTTATTTCTTTGTCTTATGATACAACAAACTAACCATAAAAGTATATTAGGGCAGGTGAGTTAGTGTAAGAGAATGCCCCAATGTTTCCTCTAGGGTATCACTCCTTTTGGGCTAAATAGTTCTAGTCAAGTCTCATAAGAGACTATAGGCAAAACTATTGTCAAACTTTAAGAAATTTTTAAAATATATATGGGTACTAGTTTGAATAGTTTTTTTAGACCTACAACTAGATGTGGGGTGCATCCACAATAAATTTTTAATATTTTCAACTCAAACTTATTTGATTGTGACAACAATGAATGCATTATTCTAAAGGCTTCAATTGTATCTAGCATAATGTTGCTAAGAACCATATTTCATATTCTTTACCTTATGATACTAGAATGACCACACCAACACATCATAATGGGTGGTTAAATGCTAGAAGAGACCCCATTTATTTATATAGATGTTGCTAGATACATAATATACAAAGAAGGTGGGTGAATAAATATGTGCCAATTTTATCTTAATTAAATATTAATTGCTACTACTAACTTCTTAGTCAAGAATAGACATAACCAAACACCAAATAAGCATGCACCAACACAATGAAACACCAAGTTTACAAGGAAAATTTGAAGAAAAATCATGGTGAGAATAGTTTCTTGAATTTACTATCCAAATTTAGCATCACAAAAGATAAAAGATAACTTACATCATTTAATAGACACTAATTTAGAAGAATTTCAAAAGATAGAAAATAACTTACAAAATGACTATACAAATTGCAAACCAATTCTAAAAAAGGTGAACAATTTAGTAAGTAACTATGATACTAGAACAAAAATTTTGATTTGTTGGTAACAAATAGTATGTTTACGAACAATTTTTTCCATAAGTCAAACTTTGCCATTACTGACCATGGATTTTATAGCCAACGATTTACTGCTCATTTTTGTTAGATTTTAATTTGAAGAATGTCTGATATTTTTAGAATTTGTTTAATATATTTAGATGCTATGGTGTATCATCGCAGCCAAGTAGATAATCGAAAGAGATTATAAATATTGAGTTTAACACAAGAGACTAACAAAAAATACCCAAGTTTCTAACCCAAGAGCTTAAAACTATCGTTTGATTTTGATTTCCATTTTGATTTAAGCAACATGTACAAATAAGCAGTCATATATTAACACATCTTTCCACTAAGACACACAGTATTTAAAGAGTTCAGAATATTGTTGGACTACCTCGAGTCTAACAACTGCACATTCTCAGAGGCGAAACAAAATCCATACGTGAAATCTATTTGTATTGATTGGTTGAAAGAATTGTTTCCTGGCCTGTGAAAAGCTTGAAAACGAAGAATACGCCAAAGGTGATCATGGCAAGGAATCTCGTCTTCTGAAATTTTCTTGTCATGTTGCAATTCTATATAATATTTTTCACAGAAACCTCTTTGCTTTAATGGATTCTGGATTTCATTCTCCTAGTTTTACGCCACTTTGGAGGCTGCTCTACGTTATTAAGCTGCCAGGATTGTATATTCAACGACTCTATTTCTTCATCTATAAAAACACGTGGTCTTATGCACAATCTTTGAGATGTATTAATGATAGAGTTAAAAAAAAAACACATAATATACGTGTCGGCATTATTGAATCCCTTAACCAGTGAATAGTCTAAGAGAAAACAATATGTGCACAACTTTCACGGAATTTAGGCATTAATAGGTGGCTCCCTAGCTCAAGGTTTAAGTAAACCTTGAGCTGCATTAAATTTACGCATTCTTTTCGAGGGGTAAAGTATCTCTCTGTCCTTTGATTTATTTATTTATTTATTTTTTTGTTGTGGATAATTTTGGTTATAGAGAACTTATATATATATAGTTGTATTTAAATATCTATTTTTATATTTTAATTTTTTTTAAATGTTTACAAATGTTTTAAAATTTAAAATATGTTGTATTGATATATATGTAAACACAATTAATGGTACCAAATTTGTTACGATGACAAGCTATTCTCAATTTTATATGTTGACAATTACACATTCTTACATACTTCATCTCACATATACATGCATTAACTTCATTGACTATAGATGATAAATAATAAATGGTGCAAGATTCCCCAAATAAATACTAAATCAAATACAATGCATTATTTATTTGGGCCACTATAAAATTCAGACATCAAAGAAAACTACAATTTGAAATGGTTGATTATTTCCCACACATTGAAACTTTAAAATCAAGAACCACAAATCAATACATTCATTTTTCACATTGGAATGATTCTATAAGAAGAAAAAGAGATCATCATTTTCATGACACCACTTACTTTTTCCAATATCCTATGTAAAATACAAAACTTAGGAAGGTGGTCTATAGACATTCCTCAAATACAGACACAAATTCAAATTGGTACCCTCATATTTCAATGACTTTTGGGTAGATTCCTTTCAAACAATCTAAGTATTATTTTCTTATGCCTTTTCACTCAAGATGGAAAATGTTATTCCTGGAGAGAGCTTTTAAACTTTGTCTATTGGTAATTGTCTTCAAAATTGATAAGATAAAGTTTAGATACATTGTGTTGAGTAATAATATTTTAGATTACAAACAAAACCTTAGAAAACTTATGTCTATAAGAAAAACAATATTTAAAACTTATAAACATTAGCAATCTATGAATGTGATAAGTTAAAAAGGTATATATGAATTTTGAAAGAGAAAACAAAGTTAATAAAAGAACCCATGTGTCAAATAAAATAATGAGTTCTTCTTAAATACTAATTAACAAAGTAGACAAAACATTCATTCTACAACATTTTAAATTCTAATGTTTGTAAATATAATTCATTTTTAAAAAGATTTATCACTTTCATCTAATATTATTTTATAAATTTTATGAGTCTTAATATATTATCTTTTAGAAATGATATTAAACTTTTGTAGCGTTCAAAAATAAATTCTATCACCTAATCCAATATTAAACAAATCAATAGTAATTTTATACCTTGTATATACCAAATCAAAATGACTTGTTTTATTGAACAAAAATTATTACAAATTAAAAGAAAAATTTCAAAATTGACCTTCATTATAAAATTAGATTCAATTTTAAAATAGCCCAATTAAGAGTAGGCGACCTTTCCATGAGGAACATCCTTTCTTATTTCTCATGTTTCAATGGACCTCTCATCTAATCACATAGGACATGATAATTCATATTAGAAAGAAAAATAATTAACATAGCCATTAGATGTTTCCTCGTATTCTTGACCTAAAAACCTAGAAATAGGAAATAGGAATCCTAGAGGCTACTTCAAAATTGATCACAAGAAAATTGTGCACTTTTGATTATCATTACATGTGTTGCTATTGAACTCATTAGCACAAATCCTCTTCTCAACATTTGTAGAAAATAATAAGAAATAAATTCTAACATGAAACATGTCTCGCCTAAGTCTCCATGCAAGAATGAACTTAGATTTATAGTTACACAATGTAAACACTAAAAAATATGCACCACATTGTTAACCATTCAGAATACAATTGTGTGAATTTTAAAAATATTGAGGGAATGTTGATTACCAAATAATTGAAGTTGCATGGTAAAATATTTTCTCCTTAGTTTTATATTATTTAGGTCGTCCATCATAAAGTGTGAGCCAAACTTTGATGTCAAAATTCATCATACAATTGAATTTACAAATGAAAATAATCAATATTATTAAATGTTAAAAGAACTCTTATATTTATATTTATTTAATCACATTTTAATTTTCTATTGGATATTGATGCCAAGCATATAACTATGGATAAAATTAGTAATGTTGAGCATACTATTTGTGATGTTTGAAATGGTACAAGCAACATAAAAGAGGATATGTCCCAATTCATGACACACATTGGAGTAAGAAACCACCTCAAAGCCAGCTAGATCAGCACTACCTATTGATTAGCGGTCTAATGCAATATTTATGCATGTTACATTTTCTATTTATTTATTTTTATAATTTGACAAAGATGGAGAAAGTAATGATATGTAAGAAACTAAAGAGTAACGTGTTTGGTCCAATATAAAACTGAAGTGATATAGAAGGAGAAGGAGAAAGGATCAAATGCACCTAGAAATGAAATGGAGAAAATGAAATTTCAAATAGAAAAAATTGACTGTTGAAGTCTTAAAATAAGCTATAAAAATAGATCTAGGACATAGGGATCTGAAGCTTGTTGTTCTTGAAGTTTTACTGTGAAAAGGGAGGGACACATCACCAAACTCACCATGTACCTAGGAACATGTCGCAAAACTTGACATGCACACATGGTTTTTTGTCAAAATTTTCTAAGAAGCTCAGTCTCATTCTTAGAAAGTATCCTCTAGTCTGACAACTCAATTTGAGGTCATCTACACCTACAAATTTGAGATTTGGTGTGTGTGTGGCTATATAGGGGTTTTCCTTAGTCAACCCCCCATTTTTGTGTGTAGTGTCCCCTTTCTGATTTTATATCATATTTAAAGCCTCTAATTAGATTCTTAAATCAAACAATTGACACTTCAAAAGATTATACAATTTCTCAATAATACCCAAATCAGGTATGCCCGAAATAATGCCAAAAACTTCACAATTTCACATATTATTGATAACTTCTGAAAATAGACATTTTACTAAAATTTTGCCAGCATAATGGCCTAAAAAATGGCACTTCTAGATTTTCAAAGAGTTTACACAACAACTCCAAAATAGAGTTCAAATACAATGCTCATTAGGCTCCAAAAATAACACAAAATAGCCCAGAAACACCATAAAACACTAACAATCTATCACAGAAGTAGAATCACGACCCAAGAAATATATTCTACTCTATTTTAATAGAAAAATGGCTGCAATATAGAAGAAACCCAAACTGATATGAAAATCTCAACCAGAAATACCAAAATCGTACAAAAAAACACACCCGAAGACTCACAAATCTGCATTGTTCAGCACAAGGGAAAAATCCGCATGAGCTTGCACATGGAATGGCCTCAAAATATAATCATTATCCTTCCTAGAAATCTAAAACCTCTCATCTTTGGGTCTCCTTCTCCACAGGTTTGGCAGCCTCTAAAGAACCATAAAGCAAAGAGCAAAAATCAAGTTCAAGAAAGAGCCCAAAATGCCTCAAAACCCCTTTAAAAGAGGGCATAACCCTAACTCATGAACAAGAGGAGTGAATAAGACATATTTTGATAATATTTAACATTTATTAATCCATTGGTTTCCAAAGATTAGCCCCCTTTCCCGAAACTTTACTTTTTGACCATGCTGGCCTTAGCAAAAATTATTAATTTTAATTGTTTCTTAAAAGGGGACATGACAAGTCCTCCCTCCCAAATATTTCTTGTCCTCAAGAAATGAAGGTTGGGATGCTCAAGAATATGTTTTCCTTCCCAAGTTGCATCCTCCAATGGTAATCCTTTCCATTTGACCAAATGCTCTGTGATGCTCCCATTTCTTAATCTTTTTTCTCTTGTATCCAAAACCTCTTTTGGTATTAAGATTGATTTCCCTTCATCATCAAGAGGTGGTAAATCTGTAGATACTATGTTTTGTTGGCCTAGAAACTTCTTTAGGTGAGAGACATTGAAAACATTATGTATTTTGTTGTTCGGTGGGAGCTCCAATTCATAAGCTACCTCTCCTATCCTCCTAATGATCTTATAAGGCCTATAGAACTTTGGCTTGAGCTTCTCTGCCCCACTCCTCTTCAAGGTGCTTATCTTATATGGTTGAAACCTAACAAATACCAAGTCTCCTACCTCAAAACATCTTCCAGTCCTTTCCTATTAGCATACAACTTTTGTTGGTTTTGTGCATGATGTAGATTATCCTTGAGGGACCTTAATATGTCTTGGCTTTTCTTAGTGAAATCATTTTCTGTAGGTACTCTACTATCTTAAAGTAATAGATCAAAAAAGGAAAGGGAATCATAACCATAGAGAGCATGAAAAGGAGGCATACCAATAGACATGTGATGAGATGTATTGTAACAATACTCCCCTAGGTGCAACCATTTCACCCAAGCATATTGTTGATTTGAAACATAGTTCCTCAAATATCCCTCTATCCATTTATTAACTGTATCGTATTAAAATGGAAGCACTTCCATGTTAAGAGCATTTAGCCCTCTGAGTGAGTGGTCTAGGGCCATGTTAAGTGCCTTGATTAGGTTTTTGCATGTATCTAGCTATTTCCCCCCATTCTGCTTCTTTCTCCATGTTTCCAACCTATTTTCTGGCAGTTTTCTTTGAGAATCTGGAGTTTTTGACTGTCTGGGTCAAAGATGACCTGGTAGGGTCAAGGATGACCTTGAACCTAACCTAAGTTAGGGAAGACCTTGGCCTTGACCTAGGGCAAATTCTACCTCATCCCTGACCCTAGGTCCAATTTTTAGATTCTGGGAGTTACAAGATATCGGGCTTCAGAAAGTTTCTTTTTTCCCACTTCTAGGTCAGCCATTTCAAGTTTCAGAATGGTAAATACTTAAATTGCATTTAATTTAGGTCCATTTCAAAGGGTTAAGATTAATTGAGATTTAATTCTCCAATGTCAGCCTCTCTAGAAGTTTGTGCCCTAAATCACTATAAAACGAGGCCTTCCTCTCTCATTTGGACATCACCTTTTTCATATTTCTCAAGAAAGATCAAGTGAGGATTCATGCATTCAAGTGTTCAAGCATTCATCAAGGAGATCCATTGTTAGCTATTGAAGGATTCAATCTCTTTGGATCCCCCTTGAAGATTTCTCCATCCATATTCATCCAAGCCTCTTCCTATGCAAAGATTCATTCAATATTGGTGTTGAAGATCTAATGCCATTGATTTGAGACATACTACATCCATTTCTACATTCATTTGGAGCATCCCTACTTGTGGATTCAAGGATTCGAATCCTCCACAAGGATTTCAATATAAGCAAGGTGAAAAGTTCCATTTACTTTGTTTATATATATTGCAATTTCAATTCAATTTCAAGGTTGATTCTAAATTGGGGTTTGACCAAGGCAAATCCCCCATCCAAACAACAAAAAAACCATTTTTCTTGCAAGTATAGGTACAAGAATGTGAATTGGAGCTTGGATCTAGATACCCTTTTCGGTGAACTTCTAGGATTTGCGAATAGATTTTTAGTCAGAGTTGTTTTAGGTCAGGGAAGACCTTCGGTGGGGGGTAGGATCCTACCCCAAGGTGAGACCTTGCCCCGCTATCTGGTTCAAGGATGACCTGCTTCCCGAAAGACAAATTTTTGTGGGGTTTTCTCCGTCTTGACATTTCCAGTCCGAAACAAGTTGCAGAATTGCCCGAAACTGTGCACAGACATAAGAAATCAACATTTTCTAGATCTTCCCTATTTTGAGGTTAGTATTTTCCTTCTATTCATTTCATATTTCAAGCATATACTTTTTATAGTAGATTATGGGATTTTCTCCTTCATATTCTCCATTGTTTGATTCTTTTGTGCATTGATCATTTCTTTGTCATTAATCCATTTGGATCTTTCCTTTTGGGAATTTGGATTGAGGATAGGTCCTATATTCCACCCCTATATCATACATCTTACCCCTATTCAAATCCAACCTCATTCATTTTGGTGAACAACTATTTCATATCATTCATTTTGGTGAACTTGATGCACTTACCCTCTTTTATTTTGTGGAATTAGATGCCCTATTGTGTTTTGTGGTGTTAGATTTCCCTTTATATTATCTTGTTGATGTTAGATTTGTCTCTTATGTTAAATCTTGCATGCTAATTAGATTTATTGCTTCTATATTTCAAAAATACAATTTTTTTTTTATAAAATCTCTTTCAAAATACAAATTTTTTTATGCTTTCTTAGTTTAGTTCATTTGCATTGCATTAGTTTATGAGCTTTACTACTACTAGTCCTACTTATAACATTCCAATTAGAAGAAGTCATAGACTCATGGGTGCCTTTGATCCTGAATCTTCCTCTCCTTTCCTTAGGATCTTGAATTATAATTTGATTCTTCATGATTCCAATCCTATTATGGAGTAAAACTCTTCTCACTCATCTCATGACGAGGATGATTATTTAAGAGTTCCTCTTGAACAAGTCCAAAAACTCTCAACTAAACTTGATAAAATGGGTAATTGGCTTATTCAAGAAAACCATAATCAAGATTCTATTCAAGCTATAGAGGCTCTTAAGAAAGTTCTTCATGATAGTGATCAAGGTGTTAATCTTCTTTGTGGTATTACTCACCTCGTGCATTCAAATGTTAAACCTTTAGCTTAAGAATTTCAAGATTTAGGTTTTATTCCTCTTGTCACTAGTGTAGAACCTTCTTCTAATCCTTTACCAAGTGTTCCTACCTATACTCCTTTGGTGACTATGATGGTTCCCTCTGTTCCTATGAGTGTTCCCTCTGTGTCTCTTCCTACATCACAACCTTCTTATCACAATGTTCCTTTTACTTATTCCAATCTGCTTCCAACTATAGTTCCAAGTGTTCCTCCAGTCGTGTCTTCAATTCTTGTAGCTTCTTACAGTTTACCTAGTGTTTCTAATGTTGCTATTCCTCCTATTTCCTCTAATGATCCAACAATCATCAGTTTGGCTCAAATTGTGTCATCCTTACAACAACAGCTTGCTTCCTTAACTCAAAACAAGTTTAGTATTCCTACTTGTGACATGGGAAGTCCTTTGTCCTAAGATATCATTCGTACTCCTATTCCTCAACAAGTTGATATGCCTCGTCTTGAGAACTATAATAGAAAAGGAGACCTTGTTCATCATGTTAAAACATTTCAAATCCTTTGTAGTGATTATGCTCATGACCTTAGGATTTTAGCCAAACTATTTGCTAGAACTTTCCATGACAAGGCCTTACAATGGTATTGTTCCTTGCCTCCTTATTCTATTGATTCATTTCCACAACTTGCTAATGCCTTTATTCAACAATTTCAAAACAACATTGGCCCGTAAGTGTCTTTGACTGATTTGATGCATTGTAAACAAAGTGCTAAGGAAAAATTGATTGAATTTATTGGTAGATTTAAGAATTTGCATGCTCAAATTTCTTATACTATTCCTGATATTGATATTCAACATATGTTTATTTCAAATTTGCAAAAGGATATTAGAGATAAGATTCTGCTTATTGAATTTACCTCTTTTGAACAACTTTGTGCAGTGCTTCATCATTATCAATTACAAGTGAATCAATTTGAGAGCACAACTCCAATGGCTCCTGTTCTAGTTGATAAAAGTGATGCTGCTCCTAATCTAAACAAATTTCAAAAATTCAACAACTATGTCAAGATAAACAAACAAGTGAATGCAGTTGTTGATCAAGTTGTTGTTGCATCTCACAATGCCACTTCTGCATCCACTGCTTTTCAATTAAATCATATGTTTACTCCTCTTTCTGAATCTTTACATTCTATTATGAATAGGTCATTAACTGCTAATATGATTACTTTACCTCCTATTCAACCGCTTTTACCTGCTACGATTGCATCTAAATCCTTTGATAATAAAGCTTTTTTTCAATATCATCGTCAGAATGGTCATGATACTGAGAAATTTTATTCTTTAAAACATAAGATTCAAGACTGAATTGATTCTAATGCCTTATATGTTGATAATCTTGATGGTAGTGGGAGAAAATTTGTCTCTCCTCCTAATCAAACCCTTCAAATTTATACGAATCCTTTACCTACGCATGATACTAATACCATTGCTCAGCCATCTTCTATGGAAATTGTGTATGATTCAAAGATGGATGATCTCAATCACATTGTTAATCAAGTGGAGCATGTTGATCAATCTATATCTCCACCTCAACCTCAACCTCAGCTTCAAACTATACCTCAAGTTCCATCTCAACCTCAACCAAAATCTAAGCCTAAATTGAAAACTCAACCTAAACCTCGACAACAACCTAAGAATAAAAGACCTCGGGAACTTTTGATTACCTTTGATTATTCTGAGACTATTAAAGCTCTTGATGGTCCCCTTTATATTTATGCTAGGATTTCTTAGATGCCTACTCATGGTTGTCTTGTTGATCCAACATCCTTAGTCAATGTTATTACTGAAGAAAATCTTTTTATGAAAAACTTGCAATGTGATTCTTATGATACATATGTTGTGTGGATTCAAACTTGTAATGGTTTTCTTTATCCATCATTTGGTTCTAGTAACTTGTCGGTTGAACTTTGTGGTAAAATTGTGAACACTACCTTTGTTGTTGTTCCTACTTATGATCAATTTCAAGTTAAGCTTGGTCTACCGTGGTTAAAGGCCATGCATGCCGTTGGTTCACCTATCCATAAATGTCTTAAATTTATTCATGATGAAGAAGTGAAGATGGTTAATCATAGTTTATATCAACCTTCTAGGCCCAAAGATTGTGCTACTCTTGACTTCTTTTGGCATTCATTACCTAATCCATGTTCTTCTCAACCTGATAATATTTTCCATTCATATCAAGCCTATAAGCACTGTAAGATTCTCAAATTAAGTGTACCTCCTATGGATCTTAATCATGGTCTTTTGCCTACACCTTCCATACCTCCTTTAACTATGGCTTCTAGTTCTGTTAATCAAGTTCCTACTATTGTTGATAATCCTATTAATCCTCCTAAAGAACCTATGAAGGATTCTGTGATTGTTCCTCCTAGTTCTCAACATATTTCAAGTTAAAGCAAAACATAATTGACCTGCTAATGAACTTTGTAAGAAGCGTCGTACTTAAGCTAAAGCTCATAATTCTACTCTTCAAAGATCTTTACCTTCTTCAGATAAACCTATGCATGATGTGTTAGAAGAATTTGTTGCTAATAATGATGTTAAGATGCATGATGTTGATGATTCTATTCGTATCTTAGATCCTATTTTGATTAATTTAGATGAAGAAGATACTTTTGATGATACTGATGATTTTAATGATGAATATGAGACTATTGATATTGAAATTGATTTACCTAACATGCTTTCATCACAATTAACACTTACACCTAGTATCGAACATTGTGATCCTCAAGAGGATCCTTGTTTGGAACTGGCTATCATTCCTACTGTGCTAGATATAGTCCCTCTTGTGAGTTATCCTCCTTCCCTAGATGATATAGAATGAGATAGGGAGAGTAGGTGGCACGCTTGATCAACTTTTCCTTTATGGTAGCTTTGTTGTGTATTTTCTTGTTGTACTGTGCTTCTCCCATGATGTTCTTGCTAAATGTTGTTAGATTCTTTTATACGACCCTTGTTGCTCTGTTGGTGCAAGGTGATAAAGGAATCGAACCTGTTGTACAATTTCCTCTATATGTATCTCTATTCTTCTATATGTTGTTTTATGTTATGTTGTACTTGTGCTATTTTTCATAAATGTTTCCTTGTGTAATCTTCTTGGATCCACGACTTGGTAGCACTGATTCTTTTTGGTCTCTAGGGCATGGTCTGAAAAGATTCTTCTTTGTATATCTTACGTGATCTTGCCTCCTTTGTTATTGTAGTTCTACTTTCTTTGGGGAATGTTGTCAATTCATTTGCAATAATATCATATATATTATCTTATGATCATACTGACCCCACGGTAGGTAGATCCCTTTTGTGTTCTTTGTATGTTTATGTGATATTTCCCTTGAGTTGTCTTCATCTGGGGGCATCTCGTAGTGGAAACATAATTAGTGGAGTTGTTTACATTTCCATTAAACCCATTGCTCTTGTTAAAGTGTTATCAATGAATTTAATGTGGGGGCATACACTCTACTCACCTATTGCACACATGCACTTTTTGATACACATATATTATTTTTCAAAACACTTTTCTCCCTTTTTTGGATTAGCAACTAATCCTTAAAGCATGGATTTATATTTCAGGATCTCTTGATCCCTCCAGTTTCAAATTCTTGATCCCTTAAGGTCGGAGGTGTCCTTAAGACTGGATCTCTTTTGTTTTTAGTTTTACTCTTATGGAATAGAATATTCCTAAGGGTGAATCCTTGATGGGTTGACTAGTGAGTAGCCACATTCACTAGGCAGTTCAATTCCATCTTTCTAGTTGCAATATTTCCTTGTGTGGTTCATAGTAGGACATAAGTTCTCATTGGGCAAGATAATCACACACACACACACTCTCTCTCTCTAGAGATGTCTCTCTTATTGTGATCTTGGAGTTGATGAAGACTTGAGTCCCTAGTGGCTTGAGGTTTCTTTTGTCCCTTTGATTACGATAAGATTATCTTTTCATTATGATCTCCTTTACCAAGAGTTTGCATTGAGTCCATACTCTTGCTAAAGTGGGGCTTAATGTATCATCTTAAAATGGAAGCACTTCCATGTTAAGAGCATTTAGCCCTTCGAGTGAGTGGTCCAGGGTCATGTTAAGCACCTTGATCAGGTCTTTGCATGTATCTAGCCATTTCCCCCTTGTTCTACTTCTCTCTCCCTGTTTCCAACCTATTTTCTTGCAGTTTTCTCTGAGAATTTGGAGTTTCTGACTGTCTAGGTCAAAAACAACCTCAACCATGACCTAGGTTAGGGATGACCTCGACCCTAACCTAGGGCAGAGTCTACCTTGTTCCTGACCCCAAGTCCAATTTTTAGATTCTGGGAGTTACATGATATTGGGCTTTAGAAAGTTTCTTTTTTCCCGCTTTCGGGTCGGCCATTTCGGATTTCCAAATTGTAAATACTTAAATTGCATTTAATCTAGGTCTATTTCTAGGGGTTAAGATTAATTGAGATTTAATTTTCCAAGGTCAGCCTCTCTAGAAGTTTGTGCCCTAGTGTAGACACCTAAATTTGATTACATTATTTAGTAATTTTATTTAGTCTTCTCGTAAGGCATTTTATTAATTAAATATTATTATTTAATTAATTTATGTCATCCCCTGGTTAATTAATTTAATTAATTAACTATATTCCAATTAATTATCTAAATGAAAAACCTATAGTCTGATAATTAATTAAATCCCTATTCCTCTATTAATTTAAATGGATATATTTATCTAAATAAATTAATTCATAAACCCCTCTTTCCTCCCACTTGGATTTAAATTAAATATTTAATTCTAAAAATCCTAATTCTCCTCCATTAGCTAATAATCCATGATTAGCTAATTTAATCCTCCACTCATTCTCTCTCCTCTCATCACATCCTCCTAATCCTCCACTTACCCTCTAAACCAAGTCTAAATCACCCCTTAAGCATGTGCACAATCATAATCCAAGATTAAAAAATGCTAATCCAACTCAAAGTCAACCCTCATGACAACAACTCCACATCCTCCAATGACAAATCATAAAGCCTCTTACACCTCTTACACACTTGTCCCCTCTCACACCTTCCAAAGTGGACACATCCCTCAAGAATTTGACCTCTCCTCTCATCCTCCCTCATTGTGACACTTGTCACAATGCTATGCATTTGAGAAAGCACGATCCATGTGCTCTTTCTTGGATGCATCTCCATTGTTGTTCATTCCCCTTTTGCCTCTTAATCTTGACCGTCCATTTCACCCTCCTTTCTATAAAAGAGAAGCTCTCCTCTTTCATTTTCATCCACCATTGAAGCAAAGTTATTATGCCCATTTCTCTCTTGAAGCTTGAAGCATAGTTTATGAGCACACATCCAATCTTTGGACAAATCTTCTACATCTTGGAGGTTTGCTTGAAGGTTTTGCATTACTTTTGAGTTGTTTTGCTTCTATTTTGTAGGTCTAATCTTAAGTGTTATCTAGTTTTGTATTGTTGAATGTCTAGCTCGCTTCTCATATCTTAACACTACATTTTTAGGTATTACATTTTAGCACACCCGGTGGGACCCACTTCTAGGGTCATTCTTCATCTTTTCATCCTTTTTTCTTTGCAAAACTAACCCAAATACTAATGTTTTTTGTTGTTTGAGTTCTTTGCAAGGTGTTTTTGGGTGTTTTGCAAGTTCAGGGTGTTAGGATTAACAAGGCAAAAAATAACAATTATGTGCAAATATAACTAATATCAGAAAATAATAAACCACACAGAATAGAACACAAGACACACAAATTTAACGTGGTTCACCCAATCCCTGGGCTACATCCACCAACAGTGAGTCCAATATTATTATTATCCAGTGATTACAACCTGATTACAATCCGTAATCCCTTACAGCCCAATTCTGCCGCAAGTACTAAAATCATACATCATGAAAATCCCTAACCCTAAGCCATATTATATAATATTTTCCCGCTTTAGGGTTAGAATGAGTTATAAGTAGTCAGCCCAAATAACCGAAAAAAGTAGTCGGCCTCAAAAAAAATTTCCTTGGGGGCTGCGCCCTCGAACCCCTGCTCTTGGGGGCTGCCGCCCCCAAACCCCTCCTCGAGGCCCAGCCCGGCCCCAAACCCTGGTGAGGTCGGGAGGAAAAGTGTACAGTACTTTCCTAGATAGTACTTTCCTGATTAGTCACCACAAGCTAACAATCTCCCACTTGGTGACTAATCAGTATCCACACTATACTAAAAAACCTCCCACTTGGAGACTGATCCTGTAGCAATACCGCTACCCACATGAGGCTCCCACTGGATTGAACCACCTTGGACTCAATTGTTCTTTTATTTTGTTCAGTCTAGAAGACCAACTGAAGCTGAACATGAGTTCAACTTCTCCCTTGTTACTACCTTTGTAAACATATCTGCTGGATTATCATCAGTATGAATCTTTTCCAGCCTTAACTGTCCATCATCCAAAACTGATCGAATGAAATGGTACCGCAACTGTATGTGTTTTGTCTTTGAGTGCAAAGCAGAATTCTTTGCAAGATGAATGGCACTTTGGCTATCTGTATGTAGAAAATTATCCTTTTGTGGATGTCCCAATTCTTCCATGAAGAATTGAAGCCATATCATCTCCTTGGCTACCTCTGTAGCAGCAACATACTCTGCCTCTGTAGTGGATAAAGCAACCACCTTTTGTAGTCGAGAAATCCAACTCACTGCTGTCCCACCAACAGTAAATATATAACCTGTAGTACTCCGCCTGCTATCTATATCTCCCGCCAAATCTGAGTCAACATAGCCTTGTACAGTAGTAGTAGAACCCCCAAAGTGTAAACACTTACTGGATGTGCCTCTCAAATATCTAAGAATCCATTTGACTGCATTCCAATGCTCAATACCAGGGTTACTCATATAACGGCTAACGACTCCCACTGCGTGTGCAATATCTGGCCTAGTACATACCATAGCATACATTAAGCTCCCTATAGCTGAAGCATAAGGTACCTTATACATTTTAGTCTCTTCTTCTGGTGTCTTGGGACACATATCCTTAGTCAATTTCAAATGACCAGGCAAAGGTGTGCTGACAGCTTTGGCATTTTCCATAGAGAAACGTTGCAACACCTTCTCAATATAATCAGCCTGAGATAGAGACAATTTCCTATTTTTCCTATCTCTACAAATTTTCATACCAAGGATTTGTTTTGCTGCCCCCAAATCCTTCATAGCAAAAGATTTTGCTAACTGTTGTTTCAACCCCTTAATGTGATCCATGTTAGACCCAGCTACAAGCATATCATCAACATATAAACATAAAATAATGTAGCTGTCATCATCCAACCTCTTAAAATAAACACAATGGTCAGAATGACACCGACTATATCCATGCCCATTCATAAAAGTGTCAAATTTAATATACCATTGCCGAGGTGCTTGCTTCAAGCCATATAAACTTTTCTGCAATCTGCACACCAAATTCTCCTTACCCTTGACCTCAAATCCTTGTGGCTGAACCATATATATTTCTTCATCCAAATCACCATGAAGAAAGGTTGTTTTAACATCAAGCTGCTCTAAATGCAAATCTTCAGTAGCCGCAATACTTAAAACAGTACGAATAGAAGTCATTTTAACAACTGGAGAAAATATCTCATCAAAATCAATACCATGTTTCTGTGCAAATCCTTTTACAACTAATCTGGCTTTAAATCTTTTCGTACCTCCATCCTCTTCTTTGATCCTGTAAACCCATTTATTCTGTAAAGCCCTTTTACCTGCAGGTAACTTACATAAATCCCATGTCTGATTTTTCAGCAAAGAGTCCATTTCATCTGTCATTGCAGACTCCCACTGAAGCTTTGTATCCACCTACACAGCTTCATTATAACATTTAGGTTCACCAGCATCGGTTAACAAAATAGAATACAAAGATGGAGAAAATCTTTCTGGAGGTCTACTTAGCCTTGTTGACCGTCTAACACTCACTGGGGTGTGTGGTATTTGTTGTTGCTGTTGTTGCGGAGCATAAGGAACTACTGGAACATGAACTTGTGGAGTATCATCCAGTACTACATAGTCATTTTCTTTCTTCTCATGCTGCAGCAACAGATCTTTGTACAATACTTTCTCATTGAATATGACATCCCTGCTTCTTATAATTTTATGATTTTCAAAAATTCCAAAGCCTATAACCAAATTCATCAATGCCATACCCAACAAATACACATTTTTTTGACTTAGCTTCCAGCTTGGTTCTATTTTCAGAATCTATAAGTGTAAAAGCTTCACAACCAAAGGTTTTGAGAAAAGAATAACTCACCTTCTTACCACTCCATGCTTCCTTTGGAATACCACAATCCAAAGGAGTAGAGGGGCCTCTATTGATTAAATAAACAGCAGTGTTCACTGCCTCTGCCCACATATTTTTGGGCAGCCTAGCATGCAACCTCATACTCCTTGCACGCTCCATTATTGTCCTGTTCATGCGTTCAGCCACTCCATTTTCTTGTGGAGTCCTTGGTACAGTTTTCTGCCTACGAATACCATTAGAGGAACAATATTCTTCAAATTCTATGCTGCAATACTCACCACCATTATCAGATCTGAGACATTTTAACTTTTTACCAGTCTCATTCTCAACCAAGCATTTCCATTTCTTAAAAGTTTGAAATACATCAGATTTCTGTCTAAGAAAATAAATCCATACTTTTCTTGTTGCATCATCTATAAATGTAACATAATACAGAGAGCCACCAAGGGAAGATACCCGAGCTGGTCCCCATACATCTGTATGCACAAGCTCTAATCTCTCATTTTTCTTTTCCTTCCAACTCTTCACAAAACTAACTCTCTTTTGTTTTCCATAAACACAACTTTCACAGAAATCCATATTGACACATTTCAGACCAAGTAAAACTTTCTTTGAATGAAGTAATTTCATACTTTTTTCACTCATGTGCCTGAGTCTGTTGTGCCATAGTGCTGTGTCAGAATCTACATCAATAGTTTGATGTTCTTCCTGCTCAATTGCAGCCACTGTTCCTGAACATTCATTATCTTCTGAAACAATTAAAGTAGAAGGAACAGTATGACCTGTACAAAGATATAAGGTGCCTACTTTCACACCTTTTGCTACTACTAAGGAATCTTTTGAAACCTTCCAATTTTTATCATTTAAAGTAACTGTGCAACCCTCATCACCCAGTTGCCCTGCTGAAATTAAATTCCTACTCAGCCTTGGAACATGTCTTACCTCTTGTAGTAGCCAATGATTCCCATTCTGCAACTTAATAGTAATTTTTCCCTTTCCAACAATCTGACAGGGTTCATTATCTCCCAAATAAACTAGCCCAAAATCCCCTTGGACATAATCAACAAAATAACTTCTATGGGGTGTAGCATAAAATGAAGCCCCAGAATCTAAAACCCATGAATCATCAATACTTTCTAAGGACAAGAGCAAAGCATCCTCCTCAGATTTGTTACTTACCACATTTGCCTCCTTGTTTCCATCATTTTTGTCTCCTTGATCTTTCTTCCGAGACCAACAATCTTTCTTCTTATGACCTGGTTTTCCACAGTACCAGCAATCATTTGGCCCTTTAGATTCAGACCTCTTTTCCTTTGATTTTCCTCTTGATTTCCCATGATTTCCAGAGTTGTTTCCTCCATCTCTTGTTCTGCCTCTGCTTTCTGTGTTCAATACACTACCCGATGTGGATGCCCCTGAGCTTTTCCTATGAATTTCCTCACTCAATATAACACCAATAACATCATCATACTTTAGGGTATTAGAACCAGAAATAGAATTACTAATAGCCATTACCAAGCCATTCCAGCTTTCTGGCAAAGAACACAAAATCAAGAGAGCCCTAACCTCTTCATCGAAAGTAATTTTAACTGAGGTTAATTGACTTGTAACTATATTAAACTCATTCAAATGATCAGTAACTAATGCACCTTCTACCTTTTTCATATTAAATAAACGCTTCATAAGAAATACCTTGTTTGAAGCTGAAGGCTTTTCATACAACTTCGCTAGGGTTTCCATCAGATCTTTAGCTGTCTTTGCTTCAGTAATATTCAATGCCACCGATTGTGCCAGGCATAGATGAATACTCCCCAGTGCCTTCCTATCCAAAATATCCCAATCTTCCTGAGACATTGATTGCTCTTTCTTGGCTACTCCCTCTAATGGCCGCCATAGATCCTTCTGATAGAGATAATCCTCCATTTGCATCTTCCATAACTGGAAGTTCTACCCATTAAACTTATCAACCTTCAGCCTACCCTCGTCTGCCATTTCTCCCACTTAACTGAGAGACTCTCCCACTAACTCGTGAGACCTGCTTCAGAGAATAGATGAAAGAATGAACGAAATGACCTCGCTCTGATACCACTTGTTAGGATTAACAAGGCAGAAAATAACAATTATGTGCAAATATAACTAATATCAGAAAATAATAAATCACACAGAATAGAACACAAGACACACAAATTTAATGTGGTTCACCCAATCCCTGGGCTACATCCATCAACAGCGAGTCCAATATTATTATTATCCAGTGATTACAGCCTGATTACAATTCGTAATCCCTTACAGCCCAATTCTGCCACAAGTACTAAAATCATACATCATGAAAATCCCTAACCCTAAGCCATATTATACAATATTTTCCCGCTTTAGGGTTAGAATGAGTTATAAGTAGTCGGCCCAAATAACCGAAAAAAGTAGTCGGTGAGGTCGGGAGGAAAAGTGTACAGTACTTTCCTGGATAGTACTTTCTTGATTAGTCACCACAAGCTAACACAGGGCCGAAGAGGAGACATTTGTGTAGGCATTCCCGCCTTCAAATTTTACACAGCACCAACTTCCAAAAATTTTCAATTTTGCAGGAATGCTTGTATGGACACAGGAACACTATTTTCTTCGTAGGAATGCTTGTACGGATTTGCGGGATGCATTCCCGCAATGAAACTTCTATTTTTCCATCCTTTTTTGCTCTTTGTCCTGACTTTGCTAGTGTTTGACTGTACCCTTTTTGCGAGTACGTGGGAATGCATGTTGACCAGGCAAGATTGCCTATGTATGATTTGTAAATCGTAAGGCATTCATTGTTGTCTTTTATTTTTTTGCCTTCATTCCTGCAACACGGGATTGACAGTTGACCTGCGGGAACACATTTTGACCTAGCGGGATTGACTATTAAACATTTGTAAGCCTTACGACCTTGTCAGTTTTTTGAGTTTTTTTTTCCTTCATTCTCACAGTGTGGGATTGACAGTTGACCTACAGGAATGCTGTTTGACTTGTGAGAACATAGCCATAGGTATTGAGATTCTATCTTTATTTATTTTCTATCATTTTGATTTCTTTGACAGTCTGCGTGAACGCCTGTACGACACTTGTAGGAATGTGATTTTTTTGCTACAGGTTTGCAGGTCCTTGCGAGAATGTGGGTTAAAATTTTAAAATATAATTAACTCACTTTTATTTTTCATGCATTAAAAAGAACAGTGTATGCTAAACAACACTTCATTTTTTTTCGATTTGGGTTTAAAATGAACAAGGGTTAAAATTGAACAAGGCAAACATCACACTTCGTTTTGGTTCTTAAAATCAACAAAAATTCAATCTTGAATGTATAAGGGACAAAGAATCAATGTGATGAACACTTCATTTGTTGCTTAAAATTTGATCAAACACAATCTTGAATGCTAAGAGGAGTAACACTTCCCTTGTTTTGCAAAGCAATCTCTAATTTTTAAGCATTGTCATTTATCTTTCAAAAAAGAACCTTGCATGCTAAACATGAGTGTTTGATGTTCTAGAATATAAAACACTTAGTCTAAAGATAGGTTCAATTTGGAATGAATACTTCTTGGCATGTTTGAAGGAGTGTTTTTCAACAATTCCTTGGAGCTTTTCAATTTTTGCATAAACCTTGTTAAAGTAAGTGACGTGGAAGCAATCTAATTGTATCCATATCCTCTCCCCTTGCCTTCATGAATCTTGGGTGAAGAGAAAGATGAATTTTGATTGACGACACTTCTAGCGAGGCCTGTCTAGAGAGAAGCACTTCCTCTTTAGAGAATGACCTCAAACCGGTAATTCTCTGACCGGTATATAAATAAGGCATTGAGAAAACTCTCACCTTATCCTTGCAAGCTTAGGCGAGGCGTGTTGATGGTAGCCCAAGGTAGGTGAATATCCCTATGATTTTAGCATGGTCAACTAGGCTCTTAAGTGAGTCACGCGCGTACAAACTGATTGGGGGGGCACCGTGGATCTTACTAGCAGCCATTAATTAGAAGCCCACCTGATCTACACCCAAAAGTATCATAATCTTTGTGCAAGGACCGACCCAAGTGGTTTCCTGAGTCACCTAAAGATTACTCACCATATGTATTCCTCTGTTGGAATATCAAGCTGTGGGCAAAGTTTGTGATACTAGCCTATCTTATAGGTAGGAACTACTTGTATGTGTTCTTGAAAGTGACCAAACACAGTGAAAACATCTATTGAACATACACAAAATTGGAATTACAAAGTTCTTTTGCCAAGAGAGATCATCTGTCTATTTCCTGCAAGATTGCTTTGTCTCTTATGAGGACTGTTTGTCAAGACAATACCCTGAAAAGAAAAACCAAGCTTGTTCAAAACCAAGCCAAGGTATACTTACCGTAGTCACTTCCTAGCTTGACCCAATCCAGTGTCCTGAAAATAGTTACTTTTGTTGACCTATGACCCAAACTGTGAAGCATAAGAAAGCTAAGTTACCCATCCCACGTGCGTATCGAGAGAAGAAAGTTATAGAAAGAAAGCTTAAAGATTGCCAACATATTATTACTGTATCCCACGAAGAGGAAAAATACCAAACTTGATTGGATAACATATAGTACAATGCAAGAATTAAATAGTTTGCCTTTCAGATCCAAGTTAATCATTGCTTTGTCAGATTAGAGAGTGAAGACTAGTAGGCACAATCTCCTCCTTTTTTAAATTGCGAAGTTGTCTTAGCATCCTTTCATTTTAGATAGTCCCATAGGAATGTTTGCATCATCCTTTTAGGTAGTCTCATCTAGCATCAATTCCTATCCAAATCCTAAGAAACCATCATCCAAAATCACCAGCACATCCGAGGACTCACCTTGAGTTTTCCCAACCTCATCCTTAGAATCAAAATCTTAGCCACACCCTTTGACTAAGCATTGTCTAGGGTAGCTAGTACTTTCTCTTGTGGACCTCATCATATCAATCCAAAGATTGGTTCATGTTAGTAGGGATCTTATTGTCTGAAGATCACAAGTATATCTAAGGATGACAAGCTACATATTTTGATCCCACATCAGGAAAGATATCTCATCGCAATCCCTTAGGAAACCCACCATCAAGATCTTTCATCACCCGCCATCCTGCATTTAGGTTATCATCAGCCCCCATCCCTAGCATCATTCTGATACATCTACATTCTCCATCATCTTAGGATGTTGTATTTTCATGCCTGTTGTGACACGATCAAATAAAAGAGAAGGGATGGATTCCAACCAAGCCACTACTTTGGTAGACTCAAATGATTCCATGGGTGAAATGGTGATGTATGACCCTCCGATAATGATAGTTCAGAATGTGTGGGAAGATCCTAGTGAGACACCCACTACCAACTCCATGGAGGTTTTCATGTGCCTTCTAGGACATGCACAAATGGTAAGCATGATTATTGCACAAAATCATCTAGCCATCTTGGCAAACTATATGCATGAGGGTACTCCCATTCCACCATAATTATGCTCTTTTGACCCCACAAAACCCTTCCACATCTCCGCCAACGTTGATTCATTTTTTGTCTAGCAAGTCCATGATCCGACCATGCAAGTATCCCATATAGTGTCACCCATCCCACATCTCTTGCAACCTGGTGCAACGATCCCTGCAAGCACACCACTTTCCATTATGGGCACTCCACCCCCTACCTCCTTGTAGATAGCCACTCAAGTGCTAGCATCCACCTAAGCATCTACTCAAGCAACACTGTCTCCCACTACATCAACACCTCTTTTGTAAGGAGTGGCACAAACCACCCCACCTGCATCCACCCCACAATCTCAATCCATGCAAGTGCCTCTCACATTCATTGCTGGCATGCAGACCCAACAAGTCACCTTCACAATAGGAATGCCACACATGCCATCCCACAATCCTCTACCTGCACCACAAACTCCCATATTAGCCCCCACATTTACGGCTAACTCTACATCGCAGCCCCTCCCAAGGATCGGCACCACCTGGGGCCTTGGCCAAGCATAAATTAATTCCATGGGCATACCCACACATGGCCAAATTTACCAAAAGGCCCCTCAACAACAAACCATCCCACAAGCAGTACATCAATCGGCCCCATCATCATTTGTTGCACCTCCACCCGCATTTACCAACTATTTGTCTATGCCATCCATCACTCAACAAACCAAACCTCCATAATCATAGCAACTCAACATTACCCATACCACTAGCTCCCATATGCAACCTCCCATAGTGCACACCCAAGCCACTATTCCCACTCTCCGCAATGCAGGTATGCACCCATCTTATATTGGTCAAGTGCATCACCAAACCCAACCACAACCATTCTATCAAACTCCCCCACAACGACAATACTTCCCAACATCGCAGCCCAATCCCCTCATCCCGCATCAATCCCCATACCCCAGCTTGCCATTGTAGACAATAAAAAATGGTTCATACCTATGTCCCCTTTTTCTAACATGTCTTCAATGTCCAATTTTCATCCCTAATTTACTAATATTTCTCCTTGATTTTTCCTCTTTTTTTGACCTAATTAATCTCTTTTGAAATCAATTCAATCCATTTTCAGAATTATTAAAATCATCAAAATCAATCATTTGTCTCATCAAAATCATCAATTTGGTCAAATCAATTAATTTGCCTTCTTTAGGGGTAAATAACCCATAATTTATCCCTAAGTCTTAGCCTTGATAAATATATTTATTTATCCCCTTTTGCATAGTTTTATAATTAATTAATTTTATATTAATTAATTGGCTAATTATTGATTTATGGAATTTTAATAATTCTTAAATCCTAATTTCCATTTTGTGGGAATAAATGAATTTTACTATTTAATAATTCCCTCCTTTTTCCAAATGGGATTTTATTCCTTAATTTATGCTTCACCCACTTTTCTAGCCTCCACTTCCTCTTTTTTAGCCTCCACCTTCCCTTTTCTTTTTCTTGTCATAAATTGTCATAGTTTATGACAAGTTTCCTTTTTCACTTTTGTCATAAATTGTCATAGTTTATGACAATTTCCCTTTTTTCCTTTTGTCATATTTGTCATAGTTTATGACAAATTTCCTTTTTTTAACTCTTTAATTTCTAATTGTGCATTCAATTTGTCATAAATTGTCATTTTAATGACAATTTTCCTCTTTTAAATTTATCAATTTTCATAATCTATGACAATTGCCATTTTGCACATCAATTTGCTAATTTTGAGATTTGGTCTTCAAATTCTATAAATTGAGATCATTTCTCTCATTTTTGGCTAACCACACTCCTAGTATTCTCATGCTATCATCTTTCTTTCAATTATAGTGTAGATTTTTGTCAAGATCAAGAGCTACATCAATCCATATTATGGAGAAGAAAGGCGAACATAAGAGCTACACTTCAAAAAGGGAGTTTTGTTGTTTAAATTCTTTTATTTTCAAGTGGCTTTTATGGTAGATTAGATAGGTTTGCATATATATTATTGTATGAGATTTGTGGTTCTCTCATTTATGCTTTCTATGCCATTTTCTAGTCCTACATTTGGTGAACCCAATGTGAACATGCAAATCTGATTTTGTTTCCCATGTTTTGCAGGTAGAGGAACAAGATTTGTGCATTTTGGAGCCTAACTTGTTACACTTGCAGGATTTCTTGTTTTTCACATACAACAAATCATATTTTTCTTATTGGGCATTTAAAATGAACAATTTTCTTATATCTTAATTAGTCTTTAAAATGAACTACAAATTCACATAGACTAATTAGTGGGATAAATGAACAAAAAATTGCACATAGCCTAATTAGATAGGTAAATGAACTACAAATTGCATGTAGTCTAATTAGGTGGATCAAAGAACCCAACAATTTTCACATAATTTTAATTAGGAAGGGAAAGAACAACAAATTTTTCTATTTTGATCAAATTTCCTTTCTTAATGGCTTAATGAACAACAACTATCATGCAATTTTAATTGGGAAGGAAAAGAACCATAAATTGTGTTTTCTCTCACATTTCCTTTCTAAGGTTAAAATGAATCTTTTCTTTTAAGTGTTTGGTGTGTCTTCATATTTGTAATCCCAAAGAATTATATGGACGTATCCTCTCCCCTTGCCTTCGTGGATCTTGGGTGAAGAGAAATTCATATAATTCTTTTAGAGAGGCCTGCCTTGGACCAAGGTGTTCACTATGAATGCCCCAAGGGATGACCTCAAGCCGTAACAGGCCAAAGCCAAGTCTCCATCCTAACCGCTATATAAATGTGTGGTTGTGATTAATAATCCAATCAACGGCATGGACTACATGATAGCTCTCCTCCAGTACCCAAGTGGTGCGCGAAACCTTGGTTCTCAAGGCTAGGAGACCTCCGAAAGGAGTTTATCATACATCCGTTGAACAGGATGTCCCAGACTAAAAACCTTGTTGTAGTAGACCAAAATCCTTTTATTCACTGATGCAAGGGGTCACCCATGCTCGTGAAGACATCCCAAACTTTCGCGGCTCTTGGTAGAGACAACAATTCCTTGGGAAGTGATGACCCTTGGAATTCGAAGCTTGGTGTGGCTAAGAAGTGAGTGCATTGTAAGGGGGAGCTTGTGCCTCCAAGATTCTAAGTTGTCCACCCTGAGTAGGCACGACTGAACCTAGTTCAAGTGGGAATTCAGTGGATACTGTCCTTTAAACCTATGTTGTAGCGTGTTTGTTCATTTTACAATGGCCATTCTTGTTTGGTGTGTCTTGTGTGAGTGAATAGAAAACATTAAGAATACTTTAAAAACACTCACCTTCAAAAAAATTTGCAAACATTCCTAAAGATACCTTGGTCACACATATCCCAATTTTGCAAAATCCTTGTTGACTTAATAAATCTTCATGAACCTAAGTTGGGAACCTTATTGCATGATTAGGAGTCCTCATTTTTCATAAGTCCTTCATATTTCATATTGCATAGCATAATCCCCATTTTGCATACCCTTAGTCCTCACTTTGCATATCCTTAATCCTTCACTTTACATGTCCTAGTTTGCATTAATAAGTTTTTCAAATCCTTGCATTTAGATTCTCCTTCCAAGTGTTCATAATAGTTTTTGCATATACAACCCTTCGAATCTCTTCAAAATCCAAAAATCTAAACAAAATGCAAATTTTAGAGTCTTACCTTATGTTGATGGATATGGGATGTTGACTTTGTTGGTCCTCTTTCAAGTCTTTTGTCAATTTTGTCCTTTCTTTTAAATCAACCCTACCTATTTCTTGGAGGGTTTGATTTGGTCCTTTTTATCTTTTCAATCTTTTTGTTCCTTTTTCAAAGAAGATCCAATATCCAATTTCATAAGGTTATACTCCTAGGTTTATATTTTCCAAGATTTTTCATTTTCAATAAATTTCAAACCCTAGTTTGCATATCATTGTCTAAACTCAAAAGCCCTAAGTCAAGTTGCATAACCCTTAGCTTTTCATAACATATCCTAAATTTTCCAAAAAGTCCAAAAAAAAAAAATCTTGCATTTGCATAAGTCCTTGCATTATCATATCCCTAAATTTTTCCAAAAAATCCAAAAATAATCTTGCATTTGCATATCCCATAGGTCCTTGCATATTCAAAGTTGCATTGCCATTTTCTTAAATTTCAAAAAAATCCCCAAAAATTGCATCTTGCATATCCTTAGTTGCATATAGTCATCATGTCAATTAGGCAACAAGGTTCCTATCAACCCATGTACATTTCAAGTGGTAATACAGAAATACCTTTTGATCATAGACAAGGTATACCTTTTCAAACACAAGGTTGTGACCCAAACAACATGTACTTTCTAAGACAAGAGATCCAAGCACCTTATGACACAAACATTTTCCAACCCATGTATATTTCAAGTGAGAACACACAAATACCCTTTGATCCTAGACAAAGAACACATTTGCAAACACAAGGTTATGACATAAGACCCATAGTCCCTTCAAGACAAGATAACACCAACATCATGTACCCTCCAAGACAAGGGATCCAAACACATCCTAAACCAATACAAATGACATTCTCATATGATCAATTACATCAGTCTCACACATACCTAATCCAAAATTTGCAAGAAAAAGTGGATCAAGAAATGAAAATATTTAATGAGAAGGCTAATAAGATGATGAGTAATGGAAATTTCGGTAGAACAGACTTTCTATCTCTCATTGAACAATCAAATATGCCCAACCTTATTTCATAGCTATATGAAGCAAAAAAAAACTTAAAGAAAGCACAATCTAATCACATTCAAGACAAAAATTTGGTCAACCAAGTCCCAAGGCAATCATCCAAACAAATTCCAAATCAAACCTTTGAACCAGAGCATGTAATAATACAAATAGGACCTCCACATAATTATGAACCAATATTTGTTCTAGTGCAATGAAATGTCCCTCAAACAACTTCACAACATCTTGTTCCAACAAATCAATCAATACCAAAATCACAACCAAATTTTCCTCAAACAAGCACAAATTCAAGCATAATAAATAGTCAACCTTTTGTGGGACATGTTTCATCAAAAAATTGTTCACAACATAATCACCTTAATGAGATATCACTAGTAAAGTTACTCGAGCCACAAAAATTCAAATCTAAAACTTCAAAGAGTTTGTTTCAAAAATTGGATTCTATAAATGAAGAGGATAAATTAAATAATGCAACCATGTCTAGCAATGGCCCCTTCCAAAACAATCACATGGATGACACACCTATTTTCCCTCAAGACATTGGCTTTCAAGACACATCCATGTCACCTTCCATCCCTTTATCTCCTAAACATTCACAAGAGCAATTTCCTCCATCACCTTCAAGTCACACTTCCAAAGATGAAACCCTCCAAGGACTATCCATAGAACAATTTCAAGCTAGTCTCATTCATGATATGTCCCAAATAATAGATCCAATTCCATCATGTTCCCCATCTCCAATAAATCCTATTCCAAAGAGTCCCATGCAAAGTCCATCATCCCCATGTCAAAACATTGACCCCTTTCCAAAGTCTCCCATACATATCCAAATTCAAACCCCATGTCAAGAGGATAAACTAAAGCATGAAGAAACAAGTACTAAAATAAATCAAGATCAAGATCCTAAAAATGACCAATCCTATCCAATATTTGACAAAGATCCCACTTTCCTCAAACCTCATGATGATCCCATTATCCTTGACCCTCCTATCCAAGATGGCCCTCTTCCATGTCCAGAACAAACTTTCCTTCCAAGTCCCATTGACATTCCCCATCCCGAGCAAGATCATGATTCCCTTTCCAATTTTCCTAATGATTCCATTCAAAACCAAGAGAAAGACACCTTTAATATGGAGTCCCATGATCCCATTCCAAGTCAAGATCAAAGTATCCCTTCACCTTCATGTCCTCCACAAGATCCCATCATCCCTTTGGATCCTCCACAAGATCCATTCATTCCTTTATGTCATTTCCCTTACCTTCCATATCCTTTGCAAGACCCTATCCCACTAGATAATCCTATCACTACCCCTATTCCATTGTATGATCTCCACATTCCTCCTGATCCCTCTAATGATGAAAACACATTTATGCAAGATGTTCATGAACCCCTTACACTTAAAATGGGTTCCCCTAGTTCTATCATGTCTAGTCTATCTCATGATCCTATCAGTCCTTCCATACAATGCATACCTCAGAATACACTCGCATCTTGTAGCAATTATCCTATTGTTCAAAAGAAATGTCAAGTTAAATGGGTAAGAATTCAAGAACCACAAATATCAGAATTCTTTCATGTTAAAGAAATCTCTAAAGGTCATGACCTTAGTCCTAAAGCTCACTCTCAAGGTGTTGGTATCCTTTCAAAACCTAGACCCAAGTGTATACCTCCTCCTTCACCCCTTCCATCCATTTTAGGTCCATATATTCCTCCATCCACTAGTTCACAATTCACTTACCCTTTCCCATATGCAAGTCAGCAAAGGCACACATCTTTGAGAACCTTCCATTCATCTGAAAAGAATACTTCATATCATTCTTATCCATCCATGAATCCCCTTCATTTTCCAAGCAATTTGGATGTCAATCATAAATTTCATAAGTTAAGAAATCCACATGCATTCAAGGATCAACATGTCAAGTCTAATTGACATGTGAAATCAAAGAAAAATATGATGCAAAAAGAAAAAGAAAAAGAAATATAAAAAAGGCTACAAACGCCCATTAAGAAAAAAGAAAAGTCAAAATCAATATGGGTTCCTAAATCTCTTGTACAAGCAATATAATCAAAGGAACTGCAAAAGAATGAAAAATCAAAATGCATGTGGATTCCCAAGAAGCTTCTTGAAGCACAAAGTCCTAAAGAAAAATCCAAGTTGGCATCCAAAGTTTCTATCCCTCCATCTAAAAGCCTTCCATCTTCAAAATCCATTTTGGGTCCTTTTATCCCAACATCCACATCCATTCCTTCCTCAAGTCCAAAATCTCCTTTTCTTCCATCACTCCATCACCCCTCAAGGTGTGTGCCAATGTTTTTCTTGCATCCATTTCCATCCACTCAAAATCAAGCCTTCTTCCACTCCCTCCATTATCCAAAACCTCTTTTCCTGCCTTTCATTCAACCTATCCAATCATTTACCTAAATCCTTATCATTATCCTACCAACATTATTGAGAATACTATCATTAGTCATGGTCCATTATTGTATGTCCTTTCAAGAGAATTATCCAAAGAAGAAGGCACTTGAGTCCTTTATCAATGTCATGTCATGCATCCATTATCTTCTGAAAAATGTCAAAAAATACAAAAAAAGTTAAAAAGTTAAAAAAAGAAAAGAAAAAAAGAAAAAAATAGTTGCCTTGATGAAAACCTGACAAACAGATGTCTTGGTAACATAAAAAAAGAAAGAATAAAGAAAAATAATTTCATCCAAAAGTGAAAACCTGGCAAACAGGTGCTTTGGGCAAGTACCATGATGAAAACCTGGCAAACAGGTGTCATGAGTAGTCTATGAACATCTTGAAATCCATACTTGTGGGTAGATTTTTGTTGATTTTTCTATATCCTGCTATATCCCTATCATTTCCTCCATTATCCTATTGCCTTTCATATCCTATCAACATCTATATTCCCTTTTTCCCAACTTTGATCTTGACAAGGTTACGGATCCTCCAAAAGTGTTACAAGTTATATTGCCTATCCTATCACATCCCTTTGATCCATTTTTCCTATCTTATTACAACCTCTTGCCCATCTCCATACCCTTGTCCACTATTGATCTTTCTTTCCCTATCATATCATTATCCTATCCCAGTCCCTATCTTAGTCTTGGCATAAAATAAGGACATTAAAATTCAACGCATATTTCAAAAACCTCTTGACATGTCCAGTCCTACGCATCGCATGTCATCTAGTTTCTAGCAGTTGCAATGTCCTATCATTGTCCTTTCCAATCCCTCATCTTGGCAGAAACATGTCCTTCCATTCTGTGGATAGTCCTTGGAAATCCAAACAAAACTTCAATGACATCAAACAACCCTTTGGCCTTCATCCATCTACCAACCTATCCATCAATCCATAATGTCCCTGCCTTGGTTGACACTAGGGGCAATTCTTGCCTGTAAATATCCTTAAATGTCTTGAAAAAAATCCTAAAAATTCAAAAAATGATCCTGAAAAACATCTCTAAAAATTTGAAAATGATCCTGAAAAAAATCCTAAAAATTCAAAAATGTCCTTAAAAAAGCACAAAAAATAAAATATTTTCAAAATCCTAAAAAATTAAAAAATCAAATCCTTCAAAAATCTGCAATAAATTTGTACATATCATTTCTATGCTTTCAATCAATTGTCCTTCATAACAAGACAAACATTTTAGTAGATGTCATCTGAAGACTTTTCAAATATTGCACTTAACGAAATCATGCTTCAACAGACAAATTATCCAATCATGTCAGCAATCAATCAGATCAAACTTGTCACATCCATCAATCAACACCAATTTATCCTTTATCAAACTTGTCACTTGTCTTATACAGGGTGTTGTATAATCGAAACTAGACGGTATCTATCTTAGACGGGGTACTTCATTCCTGAAACTGGACACTATCATTATCAAAACACAAACCTATCAATTTTGACAACTAGATCATAATGGTTGTTGGCTTGCTTGATTTAGTGAGTCTTATCTTTTATTGATTTATCTTTTGATCATGTTCCTATGCTACTCCTGGATTTCACTGAGTGATGAGAATGGCCAAGATGGTTCATGGTCCTTTATTTTTATTTTGTCTTCTGCTTGTTGGATGATCTCATGAGATTCTGGGGCATTTCATTAATATGCGTCAAGAAAGATGAGATCATTCTCTATCTACTATGTGTTTGTTTTACACAAATGGATTATTTTATCATCCTGGCTTCCAGTGTCATGGTGCGACGCATCCGTTTTGCCATATTAAATAAAGCTCTCATGACATAAAATACACTTATGAAAGAAAGTTTCACCATTACTAACTTTTATTCATCTAATTTTTAGCCTTTTACTAATATTCCTACCATCAGTCCTTCCAATCATTCTCTTTTCAAAAAATTGTCCTCGAATCAATTTCTGCCCAATTTTTTAAGGGGGCATCCTACCTCTCTTCTGTTGAACCACTGGGGCATGATCTTTTATTTTTCTTTGAACCAACACTCATAATTGCATTGTCTCAAAGAGGGGCAAAATGTAGACACTAAAAAATGGTTCATACATGTGTCCCCTTTTTCTAACATGTCTTTAATGTCTAATTTTCATCCCTAATTTACTAATATTTCTCCTTGATTTTTCCTCTTTTTTTGACCTAATTAATCTCTTTTGAAATCAATTCAATCCATTTTCAGAATTATTAAAATCAATCATTTGTCTCATCAAAATCATCAATTTGGTCAAATCAATTAATTTGCCTTCTTTAGGGGTAAATAACTCATAATTTATCCCTAAGTCTTAGCCTTGATAAATAAATTATATTTATTTATCCTCTTTTCCATAGTTTTACAATTAATTAGTTTTATATTAATTAATTAGCTAATTATTGATTTATGGAATTTTAATAATTCCTAAATCCTAATTTCCATTTTGTGGGAATAAATGAATTTTACTATTTAATAATTCCCTCCTTTTTCCAAATGGGATTTTATTCCTTAATTTGTGCTTCACCCACTTTTCTAGCCTCCACTTCCTCTTTTTTAGCCTCCACCTTCCCTTTTCTTTTTCTTGTCATAAATTGTCATAGTTTATGACAAGTTTCCTTTTTCACCTTTGTCATAAATTGTCATAGTTTATGACAATTTCCCTTTTTTCTTTTTGTCATATTTGTCATAGTTGATGACAATTTTTCTTTTTTTAACTCTTTAATTTCTAATTGTGAATTCAATTTGTCATAAATTGTCATTTTAATGACAATTTTCCTCTTTTAAATTTATCAATTTCCATAATCTATGACAATTGTCATTTTGCACATCAATTTGCTAATTTTTAGATTTGGTCTTCAAATATTATAAATTTAGATCATTTCTATCATTTATGGCTAACCACACTCCTAGTATTCTCATGCTATCATCTTTCTTTCAATTATAGTGTAGATTTTTGTCAAGATCAAGAGCTACATCAATCCATATTATGGAGAAGAAAGGAAAACATAAGAGCTACACTTGAAAGGGAGTTTTGTTATTTAAATTCTTTTATCTTCAAGTGGCTTTTATGGTAGATTAGATAGGTTTGCATATATTATTGTATGAGATTTGTGGTTCTCTCATTTATGCTTTCTATGCCATTTTCTAGTCCTACAACCATATCCTCCACATATCCCTCCATATTCACCCACACCATTTGATCCATTCTCAATGGGAGTACCCGCTCCAGCACTTGCTAAGTCAGAATGGGAAGAAATGAGAAATTCCATCAAAGAGCTTAAGACTGGTACTGAGACTAAGACATTCAAGTTCGAGGAGGTTTGTCTATATCCGTTTGACAGATTGATTACAGTGATCCCCTTCCCTAAGGATTTTGAAACACCAAATTTTGACAAGTATTGAGGGAAGGGTGATCTGGTCAACCATGTCAAAGAGTTCTACATGGCATGCCAGGAGGTGGCATTTAATGACATATTTCTCATGTGACTTTTCCCCAAGAGTTTTGGAGGGCCCGCCCTTGAATGGTTCTACAAAATATCGTATGGGTCTGTTTCCACATTTCTAGAGCTTTCAAAAAATTTGTAGCCTAATATGCACACAACATTGAGAACGAGCTCACCTTATTGGACCTGTGCAATACCAAGAAAAAGGGGGGTGAAATTATGACTGACTACTTGCAACAATGGAAAAATCTCACCATGAGACTGTCATACCAACTGCCAGAAAAACACCTTGCCAAGATATTCATTGATAATCTGCATCCAAAGTTATCCCATTTTATGAAGATGAACTACATTCAGACATACCAAGAGATCAAGGGAAAAGGCATGGATATCGAGTGAGCTCTTTTGGACGATGGCAAGATCAAACATTACAAGGAAAGTTCTTAGGACAAACCTAACAATGACCATTCTCGATATTGGAACAAGAATAAGAACGTGGTCACTGACAAAGCCATAGATACCAGGAATGTCCAAGTTGTGGTTGCCGGTCCTAATCCCCCTCCTCCAATATATCAACATTAAACACCTGTGTATCAACCACAAGCATCCGTGTGTCAACAACTAGCACCTGTCTACCAACAACCACCCTGTCAGTTTCCTGCTAATCAAACCAATGCTATATTTGTTACTCAAGGATGAAATAAGCCCCATGTTCAGAATGACCCAAAACACATGTTTACCCCCCTTGGAGAGCCTCTGGATGCTATTTTTTGCAAGATGGTAAGTGCCAACCTAGTTGTGTATCCACAAACCCAACCCTTTGATGATTTGACACCCAAGCCAGCCTGGTAGAAGGGTAATGAGTCCTGTGAATATCACTGTGCTAAGGGACATGCTACCACTAAATGCATGAAGCTCAAGAACTATGTCTAGGACCTTATAAACAAAAAGGAGATCACAGTCGACACTCCTCCCCAAGCATCAGCCAATGCCAACCTGCAAATCTACCAAAATGTGTTTCCTAAACACAATACCAAAAAAACTCAAGTTAATGCTAACCCTCCCGCAGACGAAGATAAGGGTAAACAAGGTGACCATGGTGATGGGAAAGATTATACCATTGCCTACATCAACTATGACAAATTTGTTGGTTGTATCTCCCAGGTCAAGCCTACTATGAACGTGATCCATGTTAGAGGTACTGACAATCAATGTATTGTTACTACCCATAGAGGTCAGATATCTATCACCGGTGCTAGTACTACAACCATCCCCAGCACATAATACAATCTCTTGGAACACCTTGGGAACACCCTTGCACAAATCTTCATCCTTGATCTCCTTCACACATCACCCCTCCATCAGGAAGTCCTCAATAAAGCCCTCCAAGAGGCCCACGTCCCTATAGACATCAATGCCATCCAATTCAAGAACATTGTGGGGCACCTATCCACACCATCCAACCTCTCTTTCCAGCCATCTGACATGCCATTTGTTGAGCCAGATCATAATCTGCCACTCCGCATTGTCGTCATGATCAATGACTTTGCCATCAAATGGGTCATGATAGATAATGGTTCAGCCCTAAATCTTTGTACGTTAAAATTTGTTCAATAGATTGGCCTCACAAAAGAAGACATCTCCCATGAGGTGATCACCATCAAGGCCTATGATAATCTAGAACATACCTCTGAAGGTACTATTTTGTTACCAATAAAGATTAGTCCTATCACTCAGGACACGATATGCCACGTTGTTGATCTTGACCTCCCTTACAACATCCTCCTGGGTCATCCATGGATCTACTCCATCTGAACAGTCCCTTCCACCTATCATCAGTGCATCAAATTCCCATACCAAGGCACTGAAATCATGATCCACGCAAATCCCTAACCTTTCACATACTGTCGTGTGATTGAAGCCTCATTTCCCCACTCCACTTGCTATCCTAGAATTGACATCAGCACATTCGTCACTAGCTCTTCCTGATCCCATTGCAATCTAGAAACAATCCTCACCTCCACTCTTTCCTCTATCAAGATCAACAACAAAGGCTACAGAGAGTATAGCCTTATAGATGCCTTTGTAGTAGGGGCTCTCCCCTTGGACCCGCACACACAAGGATGACCTAGTCACCAAACTAAAGCCCCTGAAGAAGGTCCCAAAATCAAAACCATGGGCTCATGTTCCTTTGTCTCCAATGGGATTTTGAACAGCCAAGAGTTGGCACCTGATATCAATCAATGGTTGTACAAGGATCCTCCACCTCCCGATACTGAGTTCCTCGAGTACTTCAAAGAAAAATATCCTATACCACACAAATGGGCCACCGAACAATGGGATTATCAAGGAGGTGGTCTGGGACCCAATGAAGCCAAAATGAAAGACCCCATGGAGACTTCTAAAAATCTAGAGACTCAAGGCCTCAACTTTGATCCCCCTCACCTACACATACGAGGACCTGACGCCATGACTGGGGGCACCAATTCGCCCAATGTAACCCTTTTGAGAATCCAAGATGAACTTGTGGAAGTCGAAGACATTCTAGAAGAGGAAGAAAAAAAGTCCTATGATGATATCTTTGATGACGAAACCTTCCTGGGCAATTCTGTCATTCACCAACTTGCCATCAACCTCATTGACCTCCCCCTCATTCATCCCGACCTCATTGACTAGGACCAATCGAGCATAGTACATAGCGATGAGTTCTGAAGTGAGGAAGCACTCCTAAGATTCATGGGCGCCATAGATCAGTGATTAGAATGGGGGTAGGAATCAACTGAAGTATATCAGTTCAACTTAAAGGGATACTTTGGGGAAGAGGAAGTCTCTAGCCACAAAAATAAAAAATAAAATAAAGAACCCTCATGCAAAACCCCCTATGGGGCGCATCCTGATTCAAAAATAGTAAAAATAAAGGGTGTATCCGATAGTGAAAACCTCTCTGAGGTGCTGGAGGATGGACACTTTCCTTTTCCTCCCATCCAGGATTATCAGCTAGAGAAATCACCTATAGTCATTGAGGAAACCAAGCCGATCAATTTGGGCACAGAAGAAATCCCAAGGATCACCTACATTTCTGCATCATTAACTGAGGGAGAAGAGGATGCCCTTGTGGCTCTTCTTTAGGAATCAATGATCAATTTTGTGTGGTTGTACACTCATATCCTTGGACTGGACCCAAATCTTGTTGTCCATCACTTGGCAATCGATCCTAATGCTAAACTAGTCAAGCAAAAGTTGAGGAGAATGCACCCAAAAGTGGCCTTATTAGTAAAAGTAGAACTCAAAAAGCTTCTCCAAGCTAAGATCATCAGAGCCATTGATTAGTCAGACTGGATCTCTAACATGGTGCCCGTCGTCAAACCTTTAGATGACATACGCATCTGCACTGATTTCAGAGATCTCAACAAGGCATGCCCAAAGGATGATTTCCCACTCCTCAACATTGATATGATCGTAGATCTCACTGCATGTCACGAGATGCTATCACTTATGGACATTTTCTCAGGGTGTAATTAGATCAGAATAGCCAAAGAAGATAACACAAGACAACATTCACTATGCCTTGGGGTACATTTTTTTATAACATGATGCCATTCAGACTTAAAAATGCAAGAGCTACCTATCAAAGAGTGATGATCACAATTTTTCATGACATGATTCATAAGATCCTTGAGGACTATGTAGATGACATTCTAGCAAAATCTAGAACACGATGCAGACACATTGACATCCTTGAGGATGTGTTCGACCGACTGCACAAGTATGGTTTGAGATTGAATCCAAAGAAATGTGTTTTTGGTGTGACATCCGGAAAAATCCTAGGGTTCATTGTATCTAGGCATGGCATAGAGATTGATCCCAAAAAGGTGAAAGCCATTATAGAAATGTCTCCCCCCAAAACTATTAGACAATTAAGGAGCCTATAAGGAAAGCTGCAATCAGTTCGATGATTCATCTCCCAACTAGCAAATAAATGCCAGCCATTCATGCACCTGTTAACAAAGGATACCTCCTTCAAGTGGGACCCCATCTATTAGTGCAGCTTCAAAAAACTCAAGGAATATCTGGAAAACACACCTATTCTTATTCCACCAACACCAAGAAGGCCCCTCATTTTGTACATATCCACAACTACTACAGTACTGGGGGCACTCTTAGCCCAGCTTGATGATGAAGGAAAAGAGAGGGCTCTTTACTACATTAGTCGTACACCAGTTGGCTATGAGCTGAACTATTGTCCAATGGAAAAATTCTTCTTGGCAATGGTCTTTTCCACTCAAAAACTCTACCATTACATGCTCAATCACATAGTAAAACTAATCTCCAAGGTCAACCCACTCAAATACCTACTCTCAAAGGCCACACTTACAGGGTGAATGGTGAAATGGGTAATGCTTCTTAGTGAATTCGACATCTAGTATGTTGACTGAAAAGCCATCAAAGGACAAGTTATTGTTGATCAGCTTGCAGAAGCTCCCTTAGTCGATGCATACCCTCTCAAAATGGAATTCCCAAACGAGCATCTTTGTATGGTCAAAGAACAACTCCAGTGGAAATTATATTTTGACGGCTCATATACATCACATGGATCAGGGGTAGGCATACTGTTTGTGACCCCTCAAGGAGACTACATCCCAAAATCCTTCAAGCTAGGATTAATGTGCACAAACAACATTTCAAAATATGAAGCCCTCGTGGTAGGTCTTAGAACAACCATCCACTAGAATATCATAGAACTAAAAGTATTCAGAGATTCCCAATTAATCATCAAGCAAGTCCTTGACGAGTATCAAACAAACGACGACAAGCTATTACCCCACAAAGAGCTTGTAGATAAACTCAAAGAACATTTTGTTAGCATACAGTTCACACAAGTGCCAAGACTTTAGAATAAGGTAGTAGATGATATGGCCACCATCGGCTCACTATTGGAAATCCCCTGTGATGCTATGCAATATGAGTTTCTAGTTGAGCAGCTACACATGCCCACTTACAAGAATGCTAACACTGATATGGTATGCATCTTGGTTGGTCCCCAGTCCCCATGGTACCATGACATTCACACTTACCTAAAGAATGGTATCATATCTCCTCACCTCACAAACACCCAACACCAGAACCTTATTCATAAGGCATCCCGCTACACTCTTGTAGCCAACACCCTATATCGTCGTGGGTATCATAACATCCTCTCTTGATGTTTAGACTCAAACAAGGCTGTCATGGCTTTACAAGAGGTTCAGGCTGGTATTTGTGGTGCTCACACGAGTGGCATCATCCTTGCAAAGTAGCTTCTTAGAGTGGGGTATTATTGGCCGACCATGGAGCATGGAGCATGGAGCATGATGCCTGGGAGTTTGTGAAGAAGTTCCTATAGTGCCAACAACATGCCAATTTGATCCATGCACCAATGCAGGACTTACAGTCCATTACACCTCCGTGGCTCTTCTCGTGTTGGGGTTTTGACCTTGTTGGCATGATCCACCCTCATTCTTCTAACGAACTCAAGTATATCATTACAGCCATGAAATACTTTACAAAGTGGGTAGAGGCAATTCCTCTCAACTTAACTACTAGTGTCCAGATCTCCAAAGTCATCCTCTACCACATCATTTTCCATTTTGGCATTCCCTCCACCATCTTCATAGATCATGGCTCTCCATTTTAAAACCAGCATGTCATAGAGCTCTGTGACCGGTTTCGCATCCACTAATGCTTTTCTAGCCCATATTTTCCACAAGGGAATGACCAGGCTGAGGAAACTAACAAAAACATCCTCAAAATCCTACAAAAAGTTTTCAATGATTCTGGTCATGATGGGCATTTGTAAATCAATCCCACCCTTTGGGCCTATTGCACCTCATTCTATACCCCCATAGGCACCATTCCATACTCCCTAGTATATGGTGTTGAAGTTGTTCTGCCAGTCGAGGTCAAAATTCCTTTACTGTGCATGTCCATGAAGAACTACATCACAGATGAAGACTACCGTGTGGCGCACCTTACATAGTTGGACTTGCTAGACAAAAAGAGACAATGGGCCTATGATCACATGATCATGTACCAAAATCATCTCAAGAGGAGCTTCAATAAAAAGGTACACCCTTGATAGTTCCAAGTGGGAGACCTAGTCCTAAAAGAGAACCAGAAAGTACAAGTAAATCGTGAAAAGAAAGGGAAGTTTGAGCCCACCTAGTTAGGTCCCTACGTGGTGACAGCTTGCTTCAGTTTTGGAGCTTATTAGTTGTCTACACCTGAAGGGGAGCCTCTTCATGATCCTATTAATATCATACATCTAAAGTAGTTCTATGCTTGAACCATGAAATATGATCCTAAAAAAATCCTAAAAATCAGAATATGATCCTGAAAAAAATCCTAAAAATCCGAATATGATCCTCAAAAAAATCATATAAATCAGAAAAAGTCCTGAAAAAATCCCAAAAATTATAAAATGTCCTAAAAAAAATCTTCATCCTGGTGGAAACTTGGTAAATAGGTGCCTTGATGAAACAAAAAAATCAAAATATGAAAAAAAAAAGTAAAGAGAAAAATATTGTCCAATGGTGAAAATTTGGCAATTCAAGCACCTTGGACAAGTATGTTGGTGAAAACCTAGTAAACAGGTGCCATACATATTGGACCGTATCATTATCTATCAAAATCCCATTCCAAACCCATCCAAATCCATTTGCCACTCTTTTCGTTTCACCCATCCCTTGTTCCCAAGGTGTTATTCCCATTGCGCCAGCACACGAGATTCGCTATCCTACTTCTTGCAATGCTTTAAATACTCACTGTATATAGTGTCCCCGTCTTGTACATATCATCTTGGTCTCTCCCAGCAGTAACATTTGATCACAAAGCACATGACCCGCAATGACCACAATATCAATAATGTTCCTTTAGCAAGTATCCTGCATCACTGTGATTCTCCAAAAAGTTGTTCATTTGCCCATCAAAAGTCCCAATGCAGTTACTACCCATCAACCAGGTCCTTGAAGGATGCATCTTGCCTCCATGTCTGACCTAATCTCAACATCCATAGTTGGTCAATCTCTTTTGGCAAAGGACATCTTTTGGTCTTATCGCTTTGGTTTTAGTTTTCTTGTTTCATCTTTTCAGTTGATTTTGTGATCCCAGTTGACTACTCCCATTAAGGCTGCCATGATCATTTATATTAGGGTGCGTTGCGATAGGAGGTGTTATTCTGGGGCATGGTCTTTTGTGATCTTTTGTTTCTACCTGTGAGTCAGTTGGACATGACCCTTGCACGTTTCACTTGTGATCTTTTGGGTTACTTGGTGCACTTGGGAAATGTTGTTTGTTTGTGGGTTCCCTTGCATTGTTTCCACAATGCATCTTTCAGGGTGCATGTGTGACGCTGGGGCAAGCCTTGCATGTCTTTTTCATGTCAGTCCTATGCAATGCTTGCGACATGACCTCAAGTTCCTAGTAACTGTGGTTAGTCCCTTCTATTGCTATATCAAAATAAGTGCTCAAAACTACATGGTGGTGTTCCTCCAGAACATCCCACACTCAAGCTTCACTAAACATCCTCCACCCTATCAAACATCTAAACAAATCTCCCATCACCCCTATCCAGTATCAAAGTATCATTCCAAAAGAACAAATCCCCCAAGAGCATCTCTATCACATCTCCCTCGCATCTCATTTTTCACCCATCTTCCCCCCCATCAACACCTCATCATAATGCAAGCTTCCTCACCTCCCTCGCCTCATGTTCTTGACCTTTGGATTGTGATTTTTCAAATATCCCCCTTCATCTGTTGTCCCCTACCTCCCTTAGTGAGGGTGCAGTCAGACAGTGATATGTTGTGCCATCCATTACACCTTATCCTCAATCTTCCATCTGCATTCATATTCTCTCATGCATACATTTCATTTCCCACCCCCACCATAAGTTTCATTACATCATCTCATCCTACGTTCATTCATGATATTGCATTAATTAGATCCATGTCATATCATTTATCACCATGCATTTCATTCTAGGTTCATTCATATCATTTAGATTCATTTTTATCTTGCATTGTTAGGATTCATTCTTAGGTGCATTCATATCATTTCTCATATCATTTAGATTCATTTTATCTTGCATTGTTAGGATTCATTCTTAGGTGCATTCATATCATTTAGATTCATTTTTATCTTGCATTGTTAGGATTCATTCTTAGGTGCATTCATATCATTTCTCATCTCATTTAGATTCATTTTATCTTGCATTGTTAGGGTTTATTTTAGATTCATTCATATCATTCATCTCATTTAGATTCATTTTATCTTGCATTGTTAGGGTTTATTTTAGATTCATTCATATCATTCATCTCATTTTAGACTCATTTTAATCTTGCATAGTTAAGAGTTCATTTTAGGTCCATTTCTTATCTTTCATTAAGGTGTCTTAGATCCCTTAGGTTCATTTTGTAATCTTACATTGTTAAAACATTTTGCATTGTTAGAACATATTAAAAATCCATCAACATATGCATTTCATCATAACATACATGCATCATATATCAAAAACATTTACATCGCATCCTGCATCCACAAATCATCAGCACATACATCTCATATGACCATCTCATAATGCATAACATATAAATCACATCACATCCTACATCAAACACATGTTAGTCTCACAACATATAGCAATCATATCACATCTTGCATCATCCATGTCAGTACATCATATGCATCCATACATCCATACATTACACATCATATCCCACCCAGCTCATCATATATATATCATATCAAAAAATCATCACAAAGAATAAAGTACATGTCCCGACCCAAAGCATGAAAGAATAAATGTATGTCTGAGTCCATCAATAGTACAGATCTACATATACAATTAGGACTATGCCCTCCATCAATAAATAAATCATATAAGTACATGATCAAAACTGCAGCATATCACTACCTATCTGCCTCTCTTGAGGGAGGCTGCATATCAAAATCTTCATCCAAGGGATCTGCCTCTAGCAGTACCTGTAGTATAGGTGGTCGGCTCACTAAACCCTATATCCCTATGCCCTATATACCTATACTATGCACCTCCTTGGATATCTAGATAGCCCCTATATCCATCTCCATCCCTGTACCTACCTCAGATCCCCCTACCTCTGCCATTTGTACCAAACCGTCGACCGAGTGTTGCTGACTCTGTGAATGGCCTAATCGATGGCTCCTCTCCCTTGATCTTTGGCTCCCACTAGACCTTGTCCTCCTGCTACCACTGGACCTTGAACTTGTAAGTAGTGGCTAACTCAGATCCCTGTAATGTTGTGCTCACTCTAGTGGCACAGCTGCATAATATAACCCAAGATAAAACCCAATCTACTCACCTAGTCTCACTACCTGCCGCTAAAGGAAAGATACCTCTCCCAACTGCTCATGGGACCCCCGTGTAGTGGTATCCCTCTCTCCTAGTAGCCAGTCCCACTTCGACCACAAACCATCCTTCTCCACCACTAGGGTATCCCTCTTCGACACTAATGCATCCCTCTCCCTCCGTAGCCACTCCCTCTCATCCACTATCATCAAGCCATCTGATATGGATTGTGCTAAGCACACAATCAAGCTATCCCTCTCCTGAATTAGGTCATCTCTCTTTACTACCAAAGGATCCCTCTTAGTCCTCAACCCATCCCTCTCTCCCACTAGTCCATCCCTCTCCACTCTCAGATTATCCCTCTCCCCCTGTGCATCCCATAGCATCTAAGTGGTCCTATCATGAGCTGCCTACATTAAGGCTAGGCATCTTCCTGCATCATCCCCTCCACCTCTAGATGACCCTGATCCTACTACTAGTGGTGGCCCCGCTAGTGGTGGTGACCCCGGTGGTGGTGGCCCTACTGGTACTTGTCCCCCATCCACATCCATCCCATCACCATCTCTATCTCCATCCCCATCTCCTCCTCTCTTGCCTCTATCCCCATCTCCTCCTCTCCCTCCTCTATCCCTCCCTCCAATCCTTGCCATGTCTCCCCCTCCTCCTCTCCCCCCTCCTCTCCAGCCCCTGTAGATGGCTGGTGCCGCTCCCTCACCATCTAGTAGCCCTGAATTACCCACTGCCCTAGGTGGCTGGAACCAGGCACCATATACTGGTGTGGTCCTTGGATCCACCACCCCTCCAACCCAATCCCAATGAAATGGATGGATGTCCTGATAGGCAGCCAACAACCCTTCCCTTTCCACTAGTGGCCCAAACTCAGATACCCTCTCACGGGTGGCCTACTGGTACCACGCTCTCCATCTAGCACATCCTACCTGAACCCAAACTGATGAGAGGTCCTGTCAGGCCTATACTGCTCTATAATGTAATCTCACTACCTTGTCAAATGTGTTAGCATCACGGTGTAGGGTAGCTCTCATGCATCCTCTACCCACGGTGCCTGTCCAAGATATGGCCACCATGTAATCTCATCTTGTATATTATCTAGCATCACCCACTAGAAGTCTATATCCCTGCTCTCCTAATAGGTAACTAAATCTCTCTAGCTGTATGTCACAGGCTCCTCCACCTATCTATCCACTCAGCCTAAGGGCCATAGCACTACTATGTGGTCCCAAGCCCAAACCTATAGGAGAGAGGAAAAACCAAAGCTCCTCCCCATGGTTCCTACTCTATGGTAGACTATCTAATGTAGATCTCAGTACATCTTTGTGAGCATAAGGGTCCCCCATGCTGCTGGTGCCCCTGCATCCACAATCTGCATGATTGTGGGAATCAACGATAATGTGACACTCCTCCCGCCTTTGTCTGGGGAGAGATACCCCGACACTAATCTCAGAACATAGTAATGAACCTGTCATCCTGTTGGTACCAATGTGACATGCTATGCTAATGCCAACTACCCATGTGACACAATCGACTCTACTCCTGGCCCTAGTAGTGGGGCCACTACCTGTGCTTATGTATAAACCCCCGCTACCACCGGTACCCATCGCACTGGTAATCAGAAGATGCAATATACATCCTCCATACTCATCATCATCTCCCTAGTGGGAAGATGAAACGTCCCTGTCTCCAAATGTCAACGCTCACACAGTGCTATCACAAATGCCATGTAAGTCCATCTGTGTGGCATCTGCACTAGATATCCTAGGCCCAATGCATCAACTTGAGCCCAGTCCATAGCCATGAATTGCTCCCTAATAACCAAGACTATTGCATGTCTCTCTCAACTAGTTAGTTGATCCACTGACCACTACATCCAAGCCAAGCCAATCTATCAGTTTTTGCTCTAACCAACCCTATGTTTCCTTTCCCTGCATTCCCACGAAGGAAACCTTTTCTTGCATTCCTACAAGATTTGTTTTCCTTGCGTTCCTATAGGGGACTTCCTTCCCCCATTCCTGCTAACCCATCACAGTGATGCAGGAACGCATTGCCTCACCGCTTGCCTTTTCCCCCCTCCCCTGTAGGAATGCCATTTTTTGGCACCCTACTACCTTAGCCCATGAGAACGTGATCCCGTAAGACCTTCTTGCGAGATTGTGGTCCTACGATAGATCCTAAGAATTTTGTATTCCTACAAAAATCCCCTAAAACCTCCCATTTTCCCCACCTTGGCACGTTTTGTGGGAACATGATCCCGCTAGTGCATGAGTGTTCCCGCCAAGCGTGCGCTCTGTGAGAATGCAGTTTTTCAGCACTAAAAGAGCAATAAATGACTAAAAAACATAATGAAAGGCTAGGTTTTTTTATCCTACCTGTAGGTCAGGTCCTCCACTCTGCCATACATGTCTCACAATGTTGGTCTGATGCATCGGTCACCCTCTCTATGCCATCTCATCCTTGCTTATCAGAGTTCCAAAGTTATAATTTCTAAGCTCTTGGTGTGCAAATGACTTCATTTTGATCCCTCTGGCCCTTATAAAGGCCCCGTCAAGCCCTCATTTTCACCACTAGATGCCTTTTTCCCTCCCGTTTCTTCTCCTCATACCCAATCTCATCTCTCATTACTATTTTCTCCTCTCTTTTCTTCACTCATCCCCTTTCTTAGCCCGTCGCATGCCTTTTACCTTTTCTATCATTTGTCCTTTCGAGCCACCACCTGGGCCCCTTTTTCTTTCCCTACCATCCTCTCGAGGGGGCATCAACTAGTCTAACCATCCTGACCCATAATTGGGGCATCTCTACTACCAAGTCTATTTTTCGTGTCATTTATTTATTGCTAAAAATATCTTCGAAACAATGTTATTTCAACACTATGTCGAAGAGGGGCAAAATGTAGACACCTAAATTTGATTACATTACTTAGTCTTCTCCTAAGGCATTTTATTAATTAAATATTATTATTTAATTAATTTATGTCATCCCCTGGTTAATTAATTTAATTAATTAACTATAGTCCAATTAATTATCTAAATGACAAACCTATAGTTTGATAATTAATTAAATATTTAATTCTAAAAATCATAATTCTCCTCCATTAGCTAATAATCCATGCTTAGCTAATTTAATCCTCCACTCATTCTCTCTCCTCCCATCACATCCTCCTAATCCTCCACTTACCATCTAAACCAAGTCTAAATCACCCCTTAAGCATGTGCACAATCATAATCCAAGATTAAGAAATGCTAATCCAACTCAAAGTCAACCCTCATAACAACACCTCCACATCCTCCAATGGAAAATCATAAAGCCTCTTACACCTCTTACACACTTGTCTCCTCTCACACCTTCCAAAGTGGACACATCCCTCAAGCATTTGACCTCTCCTCTCATCCTCCCTCATTGTGACACTTGTCACAATGCTATGCATTTGAGAAAGCATAATCTATGTGCTCTCTCTTGGATGCATCTCCACCATTGCTCATTCCCTTTTTGCCTCTTAAGCTTGACCGTCCATTTCACCCTCCTTTCTTTAAAAGAGAAGCTCTCCTCCTTCATTTTCATCCACCATTGAAGCAAAATTATTATGCCCATTTCTCTCTTGAAGCTTGAAGCATAGTTTATGAGCACACATCCAATCTTTGGACAAATCCTCTACATCTTAGAGGTTTTCTTGAAGATTTTGCATTACTTTTGAGTTGTTTTACTTCCATTTTGTAGGTCTAATCTTAAGTGTTATCTAGTTTTGTATTGTTGAATGTCTAGCTTGCTTCTCATTTCTTAACACTAGATTTTTAGGTATTACACCTAGATCACTATGAAAGGAGGCCTTCCTCTCTCATTTAGACATCACCTTTTTCATATTTCTCAAGCAAGATCAAGCGAGCATTCAAGTGTTCAAGCATTCAAACATTCATCAAGGAGATCCATTGTTAGCTATTGAAGGATTCAATCTCTCTGGAGCCCCCTTGAAGATTTCTTCATCCATATTCATCCAAGCCTCTTTCTATGCAAAGATCCATTTAAGATTGGTGTTGAAGATCTAATGCCATTTATTTGAGACATACTACATCCATTTCTACATTCATTTGGAGCATCCCTACTTATGGATTCAAGGATTCGAATCCTCCACAAGGACTTCAATAAGGTGAAGAGTTCCATTTACTTTGTTTATATATATTGCAATTTCAATTCAATTTCAAGGTTGATTTCAAATTGGGGTTTTACCAAGGCAAACCCCCATCCAAACAATAAAAAAACTATTTTTCTTGTAGGTATAGGTATAGGATTGCGAATTGGATCTTGGATTTGGATACACTTTTTGGTGAACTTCTAAGATCTATGAAAAATTTTTCTATCAGCGCTATTTCAAGTCAGGGACGACCTTCAGTGGGGGGCAGAATCCTACCCTGGGGTAAGACCTTGCCCGACTATCTGGGTCAAGGATGACTTGCTTCTAAAAAGATAAAAGTTTTCTGGGTTTTCTCCATCTCGACATTTCCAGTCTGAAATAGGTTGCAAAATTACCCGAATCTGTGCATAGACATCAGAAATTGGCATTTTCTAGATCTACCCTATTTTGAGGTTAGTATTTTCCTTCTATTTATTTTAGATTTTAAGCATATACTTTTTATAGTAGATTATGAGATTTTCTCCTTTCTTCATATTCTCTATTGTTTGATTCTTTTGTGCATTGATCACTTCTTTGTGATTAATCCATTTGGATCTTTCCTTTTGGGAATATGGATTGAGGATAGGTCCTATATTCCACCCCTATATAATACATCTTATCCCTATTAAAATTCAACCTCATTCATTTTGGTGAGCAACTATTTCATATCATTCATTAACTATCTCTGTTTATCCATCTATTTGCGGGTGATAGCTAGTACTGGGAGTTAGTTCAGCTCCTTTCAAATAAAAGAGCTCCTTCCAAAAAGAGCTAAGGAATCTACTATCTCTATCATTGACAATGTTTCTAGGCAAGCAATGTAACCTAAAAATTTCCTTGAAGAACAATTCTGCCACTTGTGATGCCTTGAAATCAGATGCGATGGTAAAGAAATGTGCATACTTATTCAGTCTATCTACCACCACATATATGAAATCCTTACCTTGAACCTTGGGCAACCCAGTGATGAAGTACATGGAAATACTTTCCCATTTTTGTTGAGGAATAGGAAGTGGCTAAAACAACCCTGCAGGACAAATTTGCTCACTCTTGTATGTTGGCATACAATGCATTCCTTAATGTGTTTAAGGACATCCTCTTTCATACCCTTCCATGCGAAGCACTCATGAAGTTTCTTGTTGTAATCATCTAAAAATAGTCATCTAAACTATTAGCCCCTTTCTAGCATTATTTGTTAAAATCATCAATTGCTCATTCTTGATCAAATCCTAATTCTATCATTTATTCGATTATTTTCTATGGGCTAACCATCTTATTCTAAAGTCTTTATTTATTTAAAAGAAATTCTCTCCCGTTTTATAAATAAAAAAGCCCCCACTTTTCCTCTTATTCTAAGTTGCACAAATAAAACATTATTCCTATTTTATATAAAGGGAAAAAGCACTTTTTGTCTCATATGGGCACAAAAGTCAACTCTTATTTTCTCATTGGCGGATACTTGTGCACATGGATTGCTCCTCTTTGATGCTCCACCATTGATTAAATCTTTTGCCTCTTAATCTTCATGGTCCATTCTTTCTCATTTCTTATAAAAGAGGAACTCTCTTCTTCATTCTAGATCTCCAAATGTAATCATCTAAAAATAGTCATCTAGACTATTAGCCCCTTTCTAGCATTATTTGTTAAAATCATCAATTGCTCATTCTTGATCAAATCTTAATCTATCATTTATTCGATTATTTTTTATGGGCTAACCATCTTATTCTAAAGTCTTTATTTATTTAAAAGGAATTTCATCCCTTTTTATTAAATAAAAAAGCCCCCACTTTTCCTCTTATCCTATGTTGCACAAATAAAGCATTATTTCTATTTTATAAAAAGGGAAAAAACATTTTTTGTCTCATATGGGCACAAAAGTCAACTCTTATTTTCTCATTGGAGGATACTTGTGCAAATGGATTTCTCCTCTTTGATTCTCCACCATTGATTAAATCGTTTGCCTCTTAATCTCCATGGTCCATTCTTTCTCATTTCTTATAAAAGGGGAGCTCTTTTCTTCATTCTAGATCTCCAACTTTTTATGCTAATGTTATGCTGCAGGTTTTCTAGGTCACTTTGGAGCTTTTGAAGATTTGGAGCATTCTTGGCTTTTGCATCTACATGTTATTCTAGTTTCATTTATCATGACATTCATAGCTTCATATTTAGCTTAGTTTCCTTTGTGCTTTAGATTAATTCATCTAGCTTAATTAGGAGGCTTTGTAATACTTGCATATTTCCTTTCATAGCATAGCTTGCATTTCCATTTCTAGCATAGTTTCATTGCATTTGCATTTCCATTTGAGTCTTGGAGATATTAGCATTCTTGCCCTTGTCTTCATTTGAATCTCCCATTGCATGGTTTACTAGTAAGGTTATTGGCTTAATAGCTCTAGTTGAAAGCATTCTTAACACCCTTGCACTCCATGCCTAGGGAGCTCTAAATTGATTTCTCAAGGTTTCCAATCCATGGATTCTCTTGGAAGAAATGATTTAGAGAAGTGCACATTTTAGTGTGTACATTTTTGGCGCCCACTGTGGGGCAGAGCATTATTGTTTTGTCATTAATTTTTTGCATTTTCATAAAATTTTTGTCAAATTTTAGCTTCATTTTCGGCTCTCAGGTTTTTCAGTCTCAGATTATTGCGCGATAGTTTTCCAGTATCACATGATAGTTCACGTATGGTGGGGTGATACTTTACCAGTTAAAGTATCACTTCGTTTGAGACATTCTGTTGCACTTTTTGAGACATTTTGTCGCTTGTAGGTACAATGAAGTATCGCCCAAAAATATATTATCACCCCAGTATATTGTAAAGTATCACGCGATATTTTTGGTGACTGTACTATCACCTGTACCCAACAGTGAGTTGTTTCTTAGGTCTTTTATTTTGCAAGTTTTGGGTTTTCTATTTTTTTTTAATATTTTAGCATTTTTTGGAAAACTGGCACCCATTTTAAAGAAATCTTCGCATACGGTATCAAAAATTGAAGTGTGATATATCGTTGGAAATCTCTTTCTGAGCCTAATCCAACCATGTTGGTTTCATTTTCAAATTTTTCCATTTAATTAGCTATTTTACTTGAAGATTATCTAATTTTTGATGTGCTAACCATTGTGGGACTAACAAGTTGTGCTTGTAGGTACCTTCCTTGCTTGAAAAATTTGCTAAAAAGAATGCATGTCAAAGCTTCAAAGGAAAAAGGGCTACTAATTATGTTTTGTAGGGCTTCCCAACACCTAAAAACAACCAATTTCTTGTTTATTTACTTTTCTTTTAAGTGTGGCATATACTAGTTGTCTCATTTCTTAGGCACTTAAGATCTTGTTGTAGGAGTCTTTTGGTGGTAGGAAATTATGCTCTTCACCCTTGTGGTGAACCAAAAATCCTGACCCACTTTTAGACTTTGAAAACAAGAGGGTAATTGAACTCTTTGTTTGGTGTGTTTGGGGGAGATTCTTGAGTTAGGAGATTATGCTCTTCACCCTTGAGGTGAACCAAAAATCAATACACTCAAAAGTCAATCCACTCTTTGTTTAGCATTAGGATCCTTTAGCGGGTCTACTCTTGAGAAATCAAGAGGAATGACCCAAGTGGGGACAAGCTAATACTGAGCTATTCCAACCCACTATAATCTCAAGGCTATCAAGGACACAAAACCTTGGTAGACGTAGTGCTTGTCTTCACTTGATGTGAGTACTTGTAGGATTGTGACCATGAGGAAAGTGTTGAGCAAGAATGCTTAAGGTACTCTTGTGGCCGCGAGGTCCCAGTCCTTTTTGAAGAGCAACAGGGGTACTACGAATGAAAGCCCTTACTAAGAACCATAGGTAGAGGCCACCCTATTTTTTCTCTTAGCTTCTTGGTACAAGGATTGATCCAAGTGGAATAACCTGGATCACCCCAAGATTACTCACCATCTATGTTCTTTTGGTTGTGTCATTGACACCTCCATGACAAAGCCAACATCTATTGTGGGCAACCACTTTGTGTGAGGCAATGGAACATCAAGTGTGGGCCAAGTTGCTAAGTATTGAGCCTTTGTCCTTCTAGGCTAGCAAGTGCTTGAACTATTCTTGTTGTTATGTACCCGTTCAAACATTCTTAAACATATAAACATCGCGGTAGTGCTCATAGAAATTTTCATTTTGATATCCCAACTGCTTGTCTTGGCAAGGTTGCTTTTGTTCTTGCACAAGTGTTTGATGACATGTTTGATCACCTATTATTTGCAAACTTGTCTACTTCCTGATATTATTGTGCTTGAAACCAAGAAATTATACTTACAATCTACAACATTGACCAAATTGCTTTCAAAACTGAGTTTTTCACATTCACTAGTCAAGAGTCATACGATACTGAAACATCATCGCATACCTTCAACCAAGAATCCTGAGTTATTTTGCTATCCTACTAGTGTTGCAATTTAGAGCTATTACACTTGCATTTTAACCTGTTGTAGAGTGTCTTTTTCTATTCTTATCGTAAGCTGGTTTGTTACCTACATGCTTAGGATTGTTCTAGACTGAAACAAATGAGCTAAAACTTTTTGGATTTGAGCTTATCGAATGTCACTTTTGATCACTTGTCAAAACATGGTTACCTATCTAGCTACTTACTAATTGAGCTTCTTTCTCACATCTAGGCTTGTGTTAATTGACTATTGTAAGTTCTTGAGCACTTTGACCAGCCATCAATATTGTTCTATCTCGACAAGTGATCATCATTGGATTTTTCTTATCTCAACATCTAAGAAACTTTGTCTCATTTTATTGGTTGAAAAACTTTCTTTTCATGCTGGTTACAACTTGGTCTCAATTTGAACAAGGGAGTCACCCTTCATTCAATTATATACAGTTACCTTCTCCCACTAGATGCTCACGAGCACCTATTAGCAACACTAGTTCTAGTTTTGAAGATTCTAAGGCTACCCTGTGGTACAAAGGAGGCTTCCTCTTTTCCACATTTAAGTCCTCTGAAAACACAGACAGTGTCTCACTCACTCTCACTGAACAAGAAAAGTTCTGTCGTTTGCAAGAACACTTTGAGCATAAGGACAACCAAGCTCATTTAGACAAAATGGATGCTGCCAGATGCATGGCTATGAGAGGAGTATCTCATGAGCAACCCAAGATTAGTGGTTATGAGAATAGACCACTTTTTGGTACTAATGGAAAATATGGCAACAACACACCACCTAGATCTCCTCCAAGAAAAAATCTTGCTGTACCTTCTTCACCTCCTAGACCACCTCCCTCTCACCATGAGGAAGAGGCCATTGATGATATTTCTAGTGAGGATCTTATTGCATTTGAACAAGATGAGGACTCCCAACGAAAGATGCTTAAGCTTTTAGAGTGCAATGGAGACCAATATTTCCAATGTATGACTTCTAGAGGATACAAGCTTCCTCTTGGCTATGATGTCAGACAAATTGTCCAACAAAGAGTACCAATTGAATTGGAAGTCCTTAAGGAAGAACTACGTCAAACAAATCAATGCCTTACCCAAATGGCAATAGAAAGAGAGCCTCCAAAGGTCTGCTTTGTAGAATCTATTTGTGCTCTTCCATTTGATAGGAGTCTATACATGGTCCCATTTCCTAGGGATATTGAGGTTCCCAAATATGACAAGTATGATGGAAATGGTGACCCCCATGACCATGTGCGTCACTTTTATGCTCTTAGCATGGACTTCCTTCACAAAGACACATTTTTGCTACAATTATTCCCTCGAAGCTTAAGAGGACAAGCTTTAGAATGGTTTGCAAAGTTAACACCTCCTTTGAATACTTTTGATGGGTTAGCTATGCGCTTCACACAACACTATTCATACAACATTCAACAACCTATCACTATGATAGATCTAACTGCTCTAAGGAAAAATCAAGGTGAGCCATTTGCCACTTACTTACAATGATGGAGGTCAATGTATTCTCGATATCCTCATCAGCTACCCAAAAAGGAAAAGATTGATATTTTTGTCAACACTCTTGTGCCTGAGCTATATTATGATCTAAGGAAACAACTGTTCTCCTCTTTTAATGACATGGTTGAAAGCGCATATAGGATTGAAGATGTGGCCATAAGAAAGGGGGATATTGTTATTAATAAAGATACCAAAGGCAATGGCAAGGATAAGAACAAACCTTGGAATAGAAACAAGTATGTTGTTAATGATGGTGTGGTGGATGTCCCTAAAGCTAAAGAGACTGCTTTCAACCTTTCTAATGCCATCTATGCAGCAAAACAACAAGAAGCTTCCAACACTCGAGATGCTCCTAAGCCTCAATATGTTGATAAGCCAAAGAAGCAATTCTGATGATGGGTCTATACCCCATTGGCTGAACCATATGATGTGATTCTTAAGACTTTGGTTGCTAATAATTATCTTACGCTTCTTGAGAAAACTCATCCCTATGATCCACCAGTTAAGCCAGATTGGTGGAGAGAGGATTATTACAGCCACTATCACAGAAACAAGGGACACAAGACTAACAATTATTTCATGCTCAAAGATATTATACAAGATCTCATTGATGGAGGCACAATTCTCACAGATGGCTTAGTTAAAAATTTTGATCACCAGGCTTTCAAAGATCCTTTGCCTAAGTATGACAAGGGGGAGTCCTCTCAACCACATAAGAAGAATCATGATGCTAAGATCAACTATACATATACTTCTGATTCACCTATGATCAACATGGTAGAGCCCGTTGAGAGAGTTCTTATGATGAGACCTTAAGATGATAATAAACCCAATCATGGTATGCCAAAGTTGGTCTTGCAAACACCAGGTAGTTCATCTTCCTGAAGTGAGGCACTGAATGTTGTTACTAGGGGGCAAGCTAAACTAGTCCTTAAAAATGTGCCTAATCCTAAACAAGCCTCATCTTCCAAACCAGCACTTCCTTCAGCTTTGTCTAGCTATGATCTTGTCCATCAGTTGCAACAGACACCCGCACAGATATCTATTTTTGAGTTGCTTGAGCTATCCCCTTTGCACAAGGATATCCTTGAAAAGGCTTTGCTTACAGCTAATGTCCCTAATGACAATGACCCAAATAGGTTCCAAGCTATGGTAAACCACATCTCATCACCTCATTATTTATCCTTTTTGGCAGAAGATGACATATCTCTTAGCCACCCTCACAATCTTGCCTTACACATTGAAGTTATGGTCTACCATACCCGAGTCCACCAAGTCCTGATAGACAATGGTGCAGGGTTAAATATTGTTTCTTTCAATGTCATACAAAAGTTGGGTTTGTCAAAATTTGTTGTAGATCCTAAATGAAAAATTACTATAAAAGCATATGATGAAGTTGAAAGATCTTCCAAAGGTCTTGTCATGCTACCTATCTGAGTGGGCCCTGTCACGAAAGATATTATGTTCCAAGTATTGGACATCCCACTTGCTTATAACATCCTTTTGGGTCATCCTTGGATCCATGACATACAAGTTGTGCCTTCTACATACCATCACTGTGTCAAATTCCCACATAACGGAGCTGAAATTGTTATTCTAGGGGATCATTCTATTGCTATTAATGCTCTTGCTGCTACTGAAATGTTTATTCCTCATAACAAACCTTCTAATGATCCTACTACATCCCTGGTTGCTGGTGAGAAAACTTTTAAGATGACGAGCCTTGGTATGGGTGAATACATGCTGGATTCCCTTGCTGCTATGCCTACTTTTCCTAGATCATATGGGAGACCTTTTGATAAGATGAAGCCTTTTGCTTCTGCCATGAAAATTTTTGGTAATTTTGTTCAAGCGTCTATACTCGTAGAGGTAGAAAGAGAAGAACAAGTTGTTAGAGAATGGATCTATAGAGATGAAGAAGATAGTACCACTATCGCTACTCCTATTTCCCCTAAGCGCTATGGTAAAGGCTATAAATTTTTGCAGAAAATGGGCTATCAAGGTCAAGGACCTATAAATGATAATGGACATGCCCTAGTCAAGCCTTTGAGTCATACTAATGGCTGACCCTCTAATATTACAACAGGTCTAGGATATGGTGCCGATGATGACCTCCCTACATGTTCTAGAAATGCTCTCATGATTAGTGATTTAGACACCAATATAGATGAGTCACCACTACACACTATGGCTCAAATGGGAGATGATCTTCTTTCTACTTCACTCCTTTGGGGAGAAGAACACATACCTGTTGAGGACACAGCTAAAGCCGCTACACCTAGAAACTGGAAACATAGGAATATTTTGCAGTTAATGAAAAGAGGAGATCTCACAAATAATGATGTTGAAGCCTCTACTTCTAAAGGTCCTAAACCTTCTTGGTGCAAGCATCCTAGTAGAAGCGTAACAATAGATTCAAATGAATATGAATGGGATACTCTATCCAACGGATCTTCCACAGTGGATATGGAAGTGGATGTGGTTCATACTTATGGTGACCAACCCAACGTAGTTGATGAGTCTCACGTAGGGTCTAATGAGTTTAATCCATGTATTGCTTTAGTGGACCATGCTAGTTCCTCTCTAACAAGTCTAGATCTTAACACTTTTGGAGCTTACCCTATAGGCTTGACCTCTCTTGTCACCAGAGATGACATCCCTCGCATAAATTCTATTGAACTAGTCACTTCATTTCATCTTGCAAAATCAAATCTCATAGCTTGGTCCACCTAGGATCAACATGCCATTGAACTTGTTACTTCTTCCACCAGTGAACCAGCAACAAAAAGGATTGAATCAGAAATCAAGTATCTCAATCATCAAATCAAAAGAAAAGAGCAATGTTTGGATGGCGAAAACCACATTGTGGCAGTATCCAAACCTAAAAAAAGTAAAAATAAAGACCTGCTAAAAAATGATGATTATCAAATAAAAGATGACAAGCTGATTCTCTACAAAAAAATGGTGAACTTTTTCAAGAATTATTTCACATCTGTCATATTTCAGCACATTCCTAGAGCTCAGATCAAAGATGCTAATGCCTTGGTTACTTTGACATCCATTTTATAATTGAAAAAGCATAAATTCAGCTTCTAGTTCCTGGTGGAAGAATTACGCTATCTTGCCCATAATTCCTACAATGCCACCATCTTTTCCTATTTCCAAGATCACATTATCCTTGAAAATCTCATCCATAATGCCTCGTACTTTACCCTCATCTCTAGTGACTTATATAGGAAGGGTCTAGATGGAACTCTCTTGTGGTGTCTAGAAATAGAGGAGTTAGACAAAGTGCTAGCTGAAGTCCACGACGGTATATGTAGATCACACTTTAATGATCCCGTGCTAGCTTGGAAATTGCTTAGGGCTGGTTCCTATTGGTCAGGGCCCTCTATCATCATAGCAGTAGCATTTGGGTCTGGGGCATATTAGTTATCTACATCAAAAGAAGCAGAGCTTACCTAGCCTATCAATGTTCTACAATTACAGAAGTTCTATGCCTAAGATTGTTGAGCTCTTTGTACATATCTTATTGATCCTGAAAAAATTCCATTTTTTTTTTATATGATGCTAAAAAAATCCTAAAAAGCATAAAAAGTACTGAAAAAATGAGCATCCTAGTGAAAACCTAGCAATAGGTGCTTTGATGTCTCGCCAAAAAAATAAAAAATGCAAAAAATTCAAAAAAATAGAAAAAAGTGCCTTGGTGAAAACTTGGAAATAGGTGCCTTGGTAGCAAAAATACAAAAAAATTGAAAAAAGTCTTGAAAAAATCTATCAAGTGGTGAAAACCTGGAAATAGGTGCTTCTTGAGACCCTTGCACCTATGTCTATCTATCTTCCATGGCGCTCTTTCGCTCCACTTTTCGCTTTGCCTCTCCTAGCCTAGAATTGACTCTTATCTTAGTCTAGGGGGCATATGTTGTTCTAGGCTTATCTTGGGTCTCTTTGTGCATTTGGGTTTCTTAGGCACCTTGAAAATGGTGTTTTTTTCAACACCACCCCAATTGTGTTTTTCAACACTACCCTAGCATCGAGTGTTTCTTAACACTTATCAAATATCCTACCCACAGTCTAGATGATGCAATATTTCTCACTGGTAGATGCAATACTCACAATTTGACTCTATGACCTACACACATGCACTTAAACACTTGACTCACTGAGACTTGCTTGACTTTATTTCTTTGTGTGCTGTCTATGATGATTTATTTGATGAGTGTTCTCTCCCTAATAGTTTTTGATGATGCTGAGCTAGAAGACTAGGGCATGAGGACATGTTTTATCTGCTTTCTGCCTATGGGTATATTTTGTTGATCTTGGTTGTCATGAGCATTTATGCTTGTTTCACTTGACTCTAGGATTTACAAGGTATTATCCTTGACTATTTTTGCAAGTGCATGCTTGTAGTCATCTTGACTTTCTTGTGTCTCGATGCGAGCATAATCTTGCTATATCAAACTTAGAGAACCTCACTACACTAGTCATCTTGACCTACATGTCTTTGGTGCCTAGGTGGGATTTCCACATTCCTATCTAATATAGATCATATTCAGATCCACATAGTTTTACTAGTGTGTATTGTATGGTCTTGCGATGCTACCAATAACGCTCGATGATGAATATTAGAGTCTAATGGTTTTGTGACCTTGCAAGTAAACCACTTTTCATAGTAGCTTGCATTATAAATTCATGTTAGTTTAGTTTTGCATCTTGCATATGGAGAGAGCTCTCCTTTCATCTTTCACGAACTTATTAGTCAAACTGCGCTCACCTTTCGCTTCTTCCTGATCATGTCTTTTGCTTCTTATCTTACATATCACATCATTCTCTATTCACTTCGGGATCAAAACTGAACTCTGAGTTCACCTGGCTCATCAAACTCACATTTCTCCTTCTTCTGCGCAGTTAGCTGACCTTTTGAGGCCTGATCCTTCAATCTTCCCTGGGGCATCTTCTTTTCTTCATCTCCATCTCTCTCATCCTTCTAGTCTTTCATTCATTTCATTCATCTCTCTCTGAGGTTTTGACTGGGGCATATCTTCACTACTTGATGGTTATTCTATTATCTTTCATCTTTGATTATGATTTCTAGTGATTTGATCATATTGCTCTTGCTTCTGCATTCCCTCTACCTAATTTCATTTTCGATCTTGAGGGGGTAGACACATCATATCCTATCAGCTATTCTCCAGAGCATATGCTTGACCATTCCATTTTCTCTGATTGATCTATCTTTGCGCTTGACATGTTAGTTCTTGTCTCAAGTTCTGATACTGTCCATCTCTTTCCTAAGTGTTCAATACTGTCGCTACTAGGCTGACCATGCAGGATTTGCTATCTCTTTGCACTTCATTCTTTGGAGTCAGATCTCTATCTATTGCCTTCTTGGCTGATCTATTCTTTGATGTAATGTGTTCCTAGATCGATCACATATTAGTCAAAGAGGGGCAAATGTAATCATCTAAAAATAGTCATCTAGACTATTAGCCCCTTTCTAGCATTATTTGTTAAAATCATCAATTGCTTATTCTTGATCAAATCCTAATTCTATCATTTATTCAATTGTTTTCTATGGGCTAACCATATTATTCTAAAGTCTTTATTTATTTAAAAGGAATTCCCTCCCCTTTTATTAAATTAAAAAGCCCCCACTTTTCCTCTTATCCTAAGTTGCACAAATAAAGCATTATTCCTATTTTATAAAAAGGGAAAGAACACTTTTTGTCTCATATGGGCACAAAAGTCAACTCTTATGTTCTCATTGGAGGATACTTGTGCACATGGATTGCTCCTCTTTGATTCTCCACCATTGATTAAATCATTTGCCTCTTAATCTCCATGGTCCATTCTTTCTCATTTCTTATAAAAGGGGAGCTCTTTTCTTCATTCTAGATCTCCAACTTTTTATGCTAATGTTATGCTGCAGGTTTTCTAGGTCACTTTGGAGCTTTTGAAGATTTGGAGCATTCTTGGTTTTTGCATCTACATGTTATTCTAGTTTCATTTATCATGGCATTCATAGCTTCATATTTATCTTAGTTTCCTTTGTGCTTTAGATTAATTCATCTAGCTTAATTAGGAGGCTTTGTAATACTTGCATATTTCCTTTCATAGCATAGCTTGCATTTCCATTTCTAGCATAGTTGCATTGCATTTGCATTTCCATTTTATTATTGGAGATATTGGCATTCTTTCCCTTGTCTTCATTTGAATCTCCCATTGCATGGTTTACTAGCAAGGCTATTGGCTTAATAGCTCTAGCTGAGAGCATTCTTAACACCCTTGCACTCCATGCCTAGGGAGCTCTAAATTGATTTCTCAAGGTTTCCAATCCATGGATTCTCTTGGAAGAAATGATTTAGAGAAGTGCACATTTTAGTGTGTACACTTGTATGTCTTGAAGTATCCTTAATGACTAGCCAAAGGTATGTCATGAAATTCCCTCAATATCCTTTCCTTGATCTTTGATCCTAGCACTAAGAACATCCTGTTCTTGTAATAAATCAGCTCATCAACAAACTTGTACCTATTATCATCCACTAACTTATCTAAAACCTTGGTGGAAAAGGAATCTTTAGCATATTCTGAAATTATGGAGACTTTCCAATCAACAGAGATAGATGTGAAGGACCACAAGGTGGGCTTCCTTGAGAGAGCATCAGCAACCACATTATTCTTTCCTTTCACATATTCAATATCAAAATCATAAGCTTGCAATTTTATTACCCATTTTTGTTGATGATCATTCAAATACCTTTGGTTCAAGAAGAACTTGAGGCTATTATGGTTTGTCTTTACAATGAATCTCCCACATACCAAATATTGTCTAAACTTATAAAGTGCATGCATGATTGCCAACATTTCCTTATCATAGATGAAATAACCTTTCTCTGATTGATTTAATTTTCTTCTCTCAAATGCTATTGGATATCTCCTTTGAGTTAGTACATCCCATATACCTTCTCCAAAAGCATCACATTCAACAACAAAAGGTAAAGAGAAATCTGGAATTGCAAGCACATGACATGAACTCATTACCTCCTTAAACTTATCAAATGTTTTTTGTTCCTCTTCTCTCCAAATAAAGGCTCCTTTCTTTGTCAAATCAGTCAAGGGGGCAGCAAGCTGAGAAAATCCTTTGGCAAACCTCCTATAGTAGCTACACAACCCAAAGAAACCTCTCAACTGTGTAAGATTAGTAGGTGGAGGCCAATCCAAAATTGCCTGAATTTTTTGTTGATCAACTTGTACTCCTTTAGAACTTATAATATGTCCCAAATATAGGATTTCAATCAAACCAAACTCACATTTAGATAACTTTTAGCATAGAAGGATTTCTTCTCCAAGATTCCCAAAATAGTGTGTATGTGCTCTAGATGCTCTTTCCATGTTTTACTGTAAATCAAAATATCATCAAAGAACACCAAAACAAATTGTTGAAGATGCTTGTTGAATACCTTATTCATACAAGATTGGAATGTTTCTGGTGCATTGGTGAGGCCAAATGGAATAAAAAGAAATTCAAAGTGCCCATAGTGACATCTGAAAGTAGTCTTTTCCACATCTTCATTCCTCATGCAGATTTGATGGTAATCTAATCTTAAGTGAATTTTTGAGAAGTATACAACACCATGTAACTCATCAATGAGTTCATTTATGAATGGTATGGGATACCTATTTTTTATGGTCTTTTTGTTTAGAGCCTTGTAGTTTATACACATTCTCATTGTACCATCCTTTCTCTTGACAAGTACCACAGATGATGCAAATGAACTAGAGCTAGGCCTTATGAATCCCAAGTCCAAGAGTTCCTTAATAGTTTTTTCTATTTATTCCTTGTAACCTCTTTGATGGAAGTATGGAGTGGTTATAACTAGTTTGGCACCCTTTTCTAACTCTATAACATGCTCAAAACCTCTATCTAGCACTAATCTTGGAGGCAAATCATTGAAAACTATACTATGCTTATCAAGGATATTTTGAATTTCAAAATGGAAATTAACTTGATTCTTTGAAGATCTTGTTGGGTGGATTATGACTCCTTTTTCCCATGCTACTTTTCCTCTTCTAAAAGACCTCTCCATCCTCTTTGCAGTGACCACCTTAGGTGCTCCATTTGATAAGCCACTCAATAAGACTTCTTTCCCATTGGAGTGAAACTTGAACTCCATAGTTTGATTGTTCATGTAATAGCCTCCAATAGAGTGCAACCATTGAACACCTAATACAAGATCTGTTTCCCCAATGCCAACAAAATAGAAGTCATCAGATAGCTCATAATCTCCTAAAGTCATCCTGAGTTATTTCACCACCCTTGTGCAAGGCATAGTGAATCCATTAGCTACAGTAACATTGAATCCCTTAAAATATTTTTCTTTAAGTCCTCTTTTCATGACAAATCCCTCATCAATAAAGTTGTGAGTTGCCCCACTATCAAGAAGAACTGTCAACCTTTTCCCTGCTAGTACCCCTCAAATTTGAAAGGGATGGTATCTTGGGACTACTGATAATGCTACCAAAGTGCCATCCTTTCTGATTTCTTTTTCTTTCTTTCTTCTTCCTCCTCCTTAGTGTCATGAAATTCTTCATGCTCATCTGAATCAGATTCTGAAGCAACCTCAATATAGTGCACTTGACCTTTCCCCAAACATCTATTTCCTAGAATCCATGGCTTTCTACAAGTGAAACGAAGATTTTTCCTTCGTAGTTCACTCCTAGTATCTTCACCTACCTTCATTTTTACTACATTTGTCACATTCTTTGGTGGTGGTGCTAGAAAAGTCTTTTTCTAAAAATTTCCCTTATGTTGCCAAAGATTTGGGGTTTTTTTATTAGTTACTAGTTTCATAGGCACACAAGTTTCAAGTTGCAAGCTTCTTTTGATAGCTTCCTATAAGGTTGAGGGTAAGAAAGCCTTAACCAAACCCTTAACAAAATCTTCCAAACCATCAAGAAAAAGATAAATAATCCTCTTTTCACTCATATCAGGTACCATAGCAACCAGTTTTTGAAATTCTCCTACATACTCATTAACTGATTTAGTTTGTCTCAACTTTGACAATTCTTTAAAATACTCTTCATCATCCTTGACATCAAATCTATCTATCACTCTTTGACAAAAATCATCAAATGTAGTTACCTGATCATGACCTTGAGTAGTCATTCCATGATACCACCAATCATAGGCTGCATCTTCCAAGTGTAGACTTGCGAATTGAATGACATCACTCTCCTTCATGGGGTTAAGTGTGAAGAAGGTCTGTAATTTTTGTAGCCATTGTGTGTGAATGCTTTGCACCTTCATGAAATTAGGATTAATATCTAACAATCTTAGCAAATACAATAAAAATTTAAACTAAGAATTGTATATGAATCCATGACATCTCATGGCTCTCTAATTAGATGTGGTAAGTAGAGCTCTCAGCTTAATCTCCACTAGTGACACTTCTAAAATGAGAAATATGATACTACAAATGCTTATTCTAGCTCACTAACTCTCAAATTGATACAAAGATAATTCAAATGCTCTCAATTGCTATGAAAATGACTATAATAAGGATGCTTTGCAAATGAATTTCTAAGATGAATATTGCTCTTAAAATGCCTCATACTTATAGTAAATTCCCAAGGGTAAGGGGTAGAGTGAATTAACCATGATTTACCTTTGGTTGAGTCAAATTTTTTGCAATGTTCATAAATGGGGGGACAATTTAAATGTTTGTCTCAAAGCTTTCGACAAAAGGACAAAATTGAGTGGTTGAGAATTAAACTTTAAAATGAGTGATTGAGATTCATCCTTTTTGAGTGATTTGTGTCTTTTTGTCCTCAATTGTCATTGGTTGCTCAATTTTGTTGAAAGATATTAGGATTAATTAAATTCAATTAATTAATTAAATTTAGCCATGTAAGGGAACAAGTTCATTTTTATTTTTTATTTTTGAACTATACAATTAATTGATTAAAATCAATTATGTAGTGCTTTTCACCCCTTTAAACTTTGATTTAAATATTTAATGTCATTATTTTATTTTTCCTTTGATTTAATTAATTTTGTCCAATTTGATTTAATAATGTCCATTTTTATTGATTTGATCCTTTTTTATGAGATTTTAATGGATTTTTATGATTTTAAGCCATTTTATTGATTTTAAAGAACTTGTCCATTTTTGAGTGTCTACAAATGCCCCTCTTTGAATTGATGTGTGAAGAACATCGATTCAAAGATTCTTTTAATTCCTGATCGCTTTTAGGTCCTAGTTTACTGATTTGCTAATTTCCTATTGATATGAGATTAATATGCTGCCTGATATGATATGCCTCTGATATGATATGATAAACTGATATGCCACTAATAATGATTCCAAAAATTTTGACGCCTCAAATTCCATTAATATTTTGATGTCAATTTGATACTCTAATGCCCCCTCAGAAATAAAACATATTGATTGCTTGATTTGAAAAATTTGATGAAATTGATTTGAGTCGATATGTTTTCATTTCTGAAAAACATTGATGATATGTCCTAATTTAGCAATTTGCCCCAGTTGATTGATAGGTTAATATAGGTCAAAGTCAAAATTTCAACTCTAAATTAGGTCAAAATGATCTTAAATAGGTTGAAAAACCTTAATTTACTATTCATTTTCACTTTTGAATTCTGAGATTTTGCTCTGGTTCTGCTTGGATTTTCACGATGGTTGTGCGTATCAGAGAGCATCAGTTCGAGAGGAGTCATTGGTATCAGAGACCACCTGAATATGGACCTCCTGTGAGTTATTGCTAACTTCCTTTTTGCATTTATTACTCATTTACAACATTTATTGCACTTTTTTTAATGTTCTTGCATTTTTGAATTTGCAAAATCACACCTACGAATAGTTAAATGTCGCGTAGTCTTTTAAAGTCATGTATCTACACTTTTTACTCACGCCTGTGCATAGTAAAGTGTCGCTTAACCGATAATAAACTCTTGCCTGCTACCAATCTTTTTCCACGTAGCAGTAGAATTTTTCTTCCAATTTCTGTATAGTGTTCCGCATAGGAAACCCTAGTTTTTAAATGATGCCTAGGCTTTGTTAACTTCTACCTAGTGTGATGAAGTGATGCGTAAATCCTAAAATGACACGTAGTAAGAATAAAGTATCACGTTATAGATTTTTTGCACCGTGTAAGGTAAAATGCCACTTGGTAATGGGCAAATGATGCCTGTAGGTTTTTGAAAAAATTTCAATTTTTCAACTTGATTTTCTGATTAAAAATTTGATGTCATCGACTGATCATTTGAATTCTAAGATAGTTTAGGTCTGTTGTAGTTTAGTGAAACAATTGATTAATGATATCAAGATAGTGGTACCAATGAATGTTTGATTATGTCAATTTGATAGGATAGATCTGATAGTGGGATACTGATAGGTAGGACTTGATTAATCAGTGTGAAAACTGATAATGATAGGTAGGACTAATGCTTCATTCTCAGGATACAGAGACACAAACAAATGGTATTGGGTTTAATTACTTTGATTCTGATTCTAATTGACTTATGATAACTCACTGATATGGTATACTAATATGATTCCTTTGATTTGCAAAACAAGCACATTTTTGTAGGTTATATATATAGACCGTCGCTTCTTGAGTGATTGATTTAGGTCAGGCTCTGACTCCTATAGAGCTCTGAGTTGTTGAGTTGTGTGGTCTTAGTTTCCTCCTCGACATCCTATGGTTTACTTACTGTAGTGGCAAAGCAATGGCACTCTGACCATAATACCTTCCACCTTCCATTCAGAGAGATGAATATTACTCCAGAGGATGTATACAGATTATTACAAATTCCTTGCCATGGTGAGATGGTGTATTATGATTCTATCTATGATAGAATAGTCTGTTGATGAGTGTTTGGAGACAACACTATTGATCATGATACTATTAATTGGGCTCAATTTGCTTCTTTCCCTACATTGCTAGTGGTACTTGGTGTTGTGATTGGCGGTTTACTACTTCCCGACCGTCGAGGTCATGGTTTCTCCATTGGATGGGGTAGGGTACTCAAGGATCTTCTTGCACAGCCTCGATGCTTTGATTGGGGATCATGTGTATTGGCACAACTTTACCATGATTTACACAAGGTTGTTTATAGAGAGAGTGCTTCCTTATTGGCAGGTGCAATGATTTTGTAGTTGTGGGTATGGGAACATCTTCCCATTACTAGGCCTATTTTAGATAGGATTCAGTAGCGTGGTTTTCCTTATGCTTTTCTATTTGGTGGTATGGTTTTCCAGCATCATCTGGGCAAGACTGAGTATTCGCATTGATAGATTGATGATATTGACCAGGTTCAGTGGCAACCATATATAGGATGTGAGCACTAGAGGGAGGATGATGATGAGCTCCCCTATATTTTTTCACCTCAATGGATGATCAACAGGGCTATGACTATTATTGAGAATTTTTGCTTTAGTCAAGTTTCTCACTAGTACGACAGAGTACAAGATATGCCTTAGGGTACAACACTATATGCTAGAGTTCAGGCAGAGAGATCCATGTGGGGTCCTTAGATTTATTATCAGTTTTCTTGTGATCAAATTGATTGGTTGGGTTATTGCAAATGGGATATGCTTGGGGGTATTGTTGATGCTAGTGTCTCTCATGAGTTTCGAGACTGGTGGGCTCAAAATAGGTTTCCTAATTTATTGATCCCGTAGAGCCTATCCCCGGTCGTGATGAGAAATCTAAGGGTGATGATGATGATGGAGATGATGATGGGGATGGTGGAGGTGGTGGTAGGAGGAGACGTCAGAGGCAATGAGCACAAAGAGGACAGAAAGCTCCCTAGGTCATTGGGCAAGGTTGAGATGGTCCATGGGTGAGAGGTGGACATGCTAGGGATAGATCTAGGGATGATCATGTAGCTGAGATTGTACCCCCTAGAGCAGAAATAGATGATAGGAAACATAGATGCTAGAGACATCAGAGACAACAGAGACAGGTGCATGTAGAGGTTGCTAGATAGATTCCTAGGGGTATGGATCCATTGGTTCAGTTATAGAGAGTTGCCTTAGCACAACAGGATCAGGATCAAGTACAACAAGATCAGGTTTCAGCACAGCAGGTGCCTCCATAGGTTCATCAGCCACAAGATATGGGCCAGAGTTCATAGGCTACCCCTACTATTGATAGTGTAGCATGAGATGTGCAATCATTGAGGACAGACATATCTATTGTTGTGGGTAGACTAGATCGGGTAGCTCTATTGATGTAATAGTTTATGACTCACGTGATTTAGAGACCTAGTGTAGTGAGTACTTCTTAGGCTCCTCCTTCATAGGGTGGACAGGATGGTAGAGGTCCAGATGAATCAGGTGCTAGAGATGGATCAGGTGCTGCTATGGGCTCTTGATGATTTGATTATAGATTTGATCATTTGTTGATGTCTCTTGTATCACATTACATTTTATTTGATTGGAACATTGATATACCACTTTCGTGATGTTGTATCTTGATATACAGATGTACTGGATCATTTGATGTTGATGAACACTTTATATGATGATATACTTGATTTTTTTTTATGAGTTTGTTATGAGATTATCTTTATATGCAGCTATATGATGTTTGTGATGTATTTTTCTTGTGATTATGCTATGGATGCAAACGTATCTTATTTATGATATAGATAGATGGATGCATTGATGAATGAATTTTGATATGCTTTTTCTATTTTTCAATGTATGAATGCAAATTGTTTTATGGAGATATGAATATGAATGTCCCTATATTTTTTATTTTTTGGATGTATGCAATTCTATCCTTAATTATATGTATGCAAATGATGTATGAGTAATGATCTTTTTTCTTTCTCTTGTTTTTCTGATATATGGATAATGATTAATGATTAATGCTATGCATGAATGCAAAAGATAACCTCACTTTTTTGTTGATTGATTGATTTTCAAGGAAGAAGACGTTTGATTTGAACCCCTCTTATTTCTTTAATGTTTTGACTAACCAAGATTTTTAATGTACCCCCTTTTCCTTGGAAACATAACCATAAATAAATGCAATTAATCTAACATGATAATGCAATTAATCTAACATGATAATGCAATGCAATGCAACTAAGTGTCACTAGCTTTTAGCAAAGAAATGCCATAGAGATAAATTTTCATCATTGAGCATTTTGGGACCGGAAATCAAGTACAACCATCACTGACCACATCATGATGATATGAATACCGCTTTGTTTTTTACTTTTTGGTAACCTCTTTGGAAATGAGTACAACCCTCACTAGTTGGATGACCAAACTATGAGAGTATGAATACCGGTTTCAATGGATTAAATGTTGCAAGTGAATTTTTGGTATTAAGATATAGAAGATCTAAATAGCCAAGGTATCCATTTGTGTAAACAAGAAAGGTTAATCATTCATCTTATGGGATAGTCCTCGATGGTTCTTTGATGACCATGTCATTAGACGAATTCACATAGGTTGATGAATCTTCCTTAAAATAGTCACTCAAAGGCAAGAAAATATCATGTCTCTATCATTGCCAATCTAGTCGAAACATCATCGATTTAGCTAAAAAGATGTGATAAAAGTCAATTCCATAAAGATTATCAAAAAGAAAGCTTCAAGTGTTTTGCAATGTTTCATGATTTTCAAAAGGTATTTCCAAGTATTCTGATCTTTAAAGGGTTTGTCAATTTTTAATCCCGAATAATAAAGTCAATGAAGGCTCAAGGATCAAGTTGTGGGTTCAAATACTTAGGTGTGAACACTAATATTCATCAAAGGTTCACGAAAATCATCTCTCTTGTAAAGCTCTGATAAGTCTCTCTCTGATGTAACCGAATATAGCACTATTGAATCCATTTGGTACCAAATTTCCAATCCTTTTCTACCCCCAAGTGATAAATGTGATCGTGCTATGAACTTAGGGAAAATAGGCAATGCAATGATGTGACTGAAAGACTTTATTATGACTATGCACAAATGACAGATGCAATGAAGGTTTACAAGTGGGATGATGGAAATGCAATATGTACACATGTGACTAGGAAAAACTTAAGGGTGCAAAAGGCGCTTGATTACCAAGTTTTCACCTTTTGGGTCTTTTTCTCTTTTTTTTCTACCAAGGCACCTATTGCTAGGTTTTCACCAAGGCACTTTTTCTTTTTTTCAATTTTTTCAATTTTTTCAATTTTTTGTATTTTTCAATTTTTTTGTATTTTTTCTTTTTTCAATTTTTTTGTATTTTTTTCAAGATCTCTTTGACTATGTACAATAAATATGATTCTCCTCATCTGATACTCTTTATACTCTTTCATCTACCTTATGTATAGAACCTCTTTAGATGTATGCTATTGATAGGCTCTTGTAATTCGTCTCCTTCACAATCTGCTAACTTATGGGTTCCTGTTCCAAATGAAGACACAATGATGAACGGACCGAGCCAATTAGCCTCCCATTTACCTTTCTTCTCTCTTTCAACTTGATTCTTTGGGTTTTCTCTTAACACTAAGTCTCCTACTTGAAAGACTCTCAGTTTGATATGCTTATTGTAGTTCCTTGAGATTCTGTTCTGATATACTTTCAGGTGCTCATAGGCTTGTGTTTGGTGTTCTTCTAGCAACTCTAATTGTTGAAGTCTATCAACTCTATAGTCTTTATCTATTATCAACCCTTGCAATGATACTCATAAAGACGGGATTTCAACCTCCAATGGTAGAACAGCTTCGGCTCCATAGACTAGTGGAAATGGTGTGGCTCCTGTAGGTGTCTGAATGATAGTTCTATAGGTCCATAATGCTAGATTAATTTGTACATGCCAATCTCTTGCTGACTTATTTACCGATCTCTTCAAGACTTTCAAAATGTTCTTATTTGTAGCTTCGGCTTGTCCATTTCCTTGAGGATAATAAATGGATGAAGAGTAATGGGTGATATGGAATGTGTCACAAAGTTCATCCACATCCTTTTTTTTGAATTTATTTCCATTGTCTATGATTATGGCATGAGGGATACCATATCTGCAAATGATGTGGTTAAAGATGAACATGGAAATCTGTTTACCCGTGGCCCTGATCAAAGGAACCGCTTCTACCCACTTAGTGAAATACTCCGTTGCGGTGATGATATACTTGTGCCCATTGGAAGATGGTGGATATATGATGCCAATCAAGTCAAATCCCCATTGATAGAATGGCCATGGTGTAACAAATGGGTGCAATTCTTGTGCCGGTGCATGTATCATGTCACCATGATATTGACATTTGCTGCATATTTTGATGAAGTGACAAGCATCTTTTTCTAAGGTTTTCCAGAAATACCCTAAGCGAAGGATCTTCTTTGCTAGGTTTAAACCACTTGAGTGCGACTTGCAAATGCCCTCATGAACCTTGCATAAAGCTAACTTAGACTCCTCTTCCTCTAGACATCTAAGTAATGTCCTGTCAAGACCCTTGCGATACAATGTTTCAGAAATGATTATGTAACGGTCTGATTGGCGTATGAAATTTCATTTTTGGGCTCGAGATTGGTCTAAAGGTAGCACTTGGTCTTTGAGATAGGTATATATAGGGTTGTACCAAGGTGAGTCATGTCCATGAAGTAGGGAAACAATTTGGGTTTTGGAAAGGTCAAATGTTGGTTGTGCTAACTCTTCCACCAAGAATTTGTACTTCTCATTTTGATCTAGTTTTTGAAGTAAGGAAGCCAAGGTTGCCATTGCATCAGCTACTCTGTTCTTCTCTCTTGGAATTTTCTCAAATGTTATCAAAGAAAAATAATTTTTCCAAGCATCAATCATAGCCTTGTATGACATTAATTTTTCATCTTTGGTATTGTACTCATCATTGACTTGATTGATTATTAGTTGAGAATCTCCATATACTTGTAGCTCGGTGATGTTCCATTCTAAAACCATCTTGATGCCAATGACTAAAGCCTCATATTCTGCTATATTGTTTGTACATGGGAACAACAGCTTGTAGGACTTGGGAATAGTGTACCCTTGAGGGGTAATCAATAATATGCTGGCCCCAGAACCTCCTTGTGTATATGAGCCATTGAAGTAAAACTTCCATGTCTTTGCTTCTATGTTCACAATTGTGGAATTTGGAAATTCTACTTGAATGGTTTGTGTAGAAGTCAATGGATTTTTAGCTAAGTGATTTTCTATCACTTGTCCTTTTATTTCCTTCCTATCCACATACTCAATGTCAAACTCACTTAATATCATGACCCATTTTTCTATCCTACCCATTAAGATGGTTTTGCTTAGCAAATACTTTAGAGGATCAATTTTGGCAATTAGGTTCACCTTGTGCATCAACATATAATGTCTCAATTTTTGAGATGAAAAGACAACCACTAGACCAGCCCTTTCCATAAATGTGTAGTTAAGTTTGTATTTGATCAATGTCCTACTCAAATAGTAGATTGCTCTTTCTTTTCCCTGCTCATCTTCTTGTGCCAAAAACACTCCTAGAGACCTTTCGGTAGTAGATATGTCCAGCAACAATGGTTTTCCCTTGATTGGTGGCATTAGGATAGGTGGATTTATTAGATAAGTCTTCAATAAAGTGAAGGCTTGGTCACATTCTTCATCCCACATGAAAATAGTATCTTTGTGTAGCAACCTTGTGAATGGATGACATTTTTCAGCCAATTGAGAAATGAACCTTCTTATGGATTGTATTTTGCCTTGGAGAGACCTCATTTGACTTATGTTCTTTAGGATTTCCATATCCATTATTGCTTGTACTTTTTCCAGATCCACCTCAATCCCTTTTGCTGAAACTATGTAGCCTAACAATTTTCCAGATTGGACACCAAAGGAACATTTTTTTGGATTAAGCCTCACTTTAAATTGTTCCAACTGGGTGAATATCTTTTTCAAAATTTGTAGGTGATCTTCTCTTTTATGTGATTTTGCCAATATGTCATCCACATAATCTTCTAGAAATGTGTACATTATATCGGGGAAGATAGCTATCATTGCCCTGTGATATGTGGCTCTGACATTTTTAAGGCTGAAGGGCATGACGTTCCAACAAAAGGTACCCCAAGGAGATGTAAATACTATCTTCTCTTGGTCTTCAGGTGCAATTTTTAGCTAATTATATCCGTTGAAACCATCTATTAATGAGTACATGGAGTGACCCATTGTCAAGTCAACTATTGCATCAATGCTCGGAAGTGGGAAGTCATCCTTAGGACAGGCAAGATTCAAGTCTCAAAAATCTATGCATACACGAATGGATTTGTCATGCTTAGTGACTGGTACAATATTAGATATCCATTCAGCATAGGCTATTGCTCTTATAAATCCCACTTTCAACAATTTTTCTAATTCCGCCTTGACTAAGAGAGCTACATGTGGGTGCATTTTTCTCAACTTTTGCTTGATGGGCTTAACCCCTGGTTTGACATTCAAATGGTGCATAATGAAGTCGGGATCCAATCTGGGCATGTCGGCATAGGACCATGCAAAGTTCACTTGTTGTTCTTGGAAGAACTTAATGAAATCCTTTCTTTCTAAAGGTGTAAGTGATGCAGCCAAGTGTATAAATTTTGGATCCAATTCTGTCCCAATGTTGACCTTTTCTGTTGGCTCTATGAGAATAACTGACCTTTCTTCCTCATGCTCAGGTAGGGTATCCAATCTCTCTTCCTTTGGTGCCATAGTTGGGTTTTCACCATAGGAAACATCCTTTATCTTTACTTTTTTTGGTTCTAGTGCTGCCACATAGTGGTTTTCATCACTAGAACTTTTCAATTTTTTTATGTTTTTTCATTTTTTTCTTTGGATTAAGAGATTGGACCCCTGCTACTTCTATCATGTTCAGTTCGAATTCATTGGTGAAAGAGGGCTCAATCACATTAAGGTATTGGATCATTGCTTGGTCATTCGGAAAATAGAGTAAGTCACTTGGTTCATTTAGGTCCCAATCAATAAGGTCGGGGTTTATCAAGGATAAGGTTTCATTTGGAAAAGTATTATCAATTGGGTTTATGGACATGACTTCATTAGAGGGTTCGTACATTGTATCATTAAGATCTATAACATGAGCTTCCTCGAGATGGTCCATGGAAGAAGGATCAAAATCCTCTTCACTTGAGTCCTCAATGACTTCTACGGGAAATAGCATGGGAAATACAACCCGCGGATTAATCCTAATGTTTGAATCATCTTCCTTTAAGAGGTCCCAAAAATCCTCTATCCATGGTCGATTAACGGATGCTTGTCCTACATTGAGTTCTTGTATGATGGGCTCTTCACACCTTGGAGCTTTGTTGCTTTGGATCCTTAGCATAAGTATGTATGGTGACTACTTCTTTATCCTAGCATGATTCATCAAATAAAGTATCCCATTCATAATCCCAGGAGTCATCACTATCTTCATCAGATTCTAACATGTTCATTTGAGGATATGAATCATACATTGGGTTGGAGCTTTCACCTTTGTATTGGAAGCCTACCCCTGATCTTTCTTCTTTTTCCCTCCAAGTAGGTTCAATGGGCTCTAGTAAACCTCTATTTCTTTAGCCTAAAGGTCCTCTTCCCTTGTATCCCATTTTTTGCATTATCTCAAATCCTTTCCCATATTGATCGGTTTGAATGTTAATATGCTGGATTCTTTCTATGGGAGTACTTGAGGTGTCATCTTTGTCATGATAGAGCCATTGAAGGACTTCATCTTCCTCCTTGTTGAATGCTACTTTGTCACTTTCTCTCATGAAGTAAGAGTTATACTTATGAGGTAGGTGTTCTTTTGATGGTTTCCCATGCGTTCTTGGAGATGTGGGTAAGTCGAATAAGGAAATGGAGTATTCCCCTACTCCTTTGGAACTAATTTTACATTGCTTTTCAAATGTATCCATCATCTCACTCATTTTTTCATAGTTATCCTTTTTAGCTTTATCCTTTTCTTCTCTGGTGGGTTTGTAAAGTACTATCTTTGATTTAGGTGCTTGACTTGAATCTTCACTTGGAGTTGGACCCTCATAGCTCACTTTTTCCTTTCCTTTAGTTGATGTCATTGAGCTAGCTTGAGGAGGGTTTGAAGTAGTACTTAATGTTAAAATGGGATCATCCATTTTGCTATCTTCAATGGTGGCTCTTTGGATAATTCCTTCTCTATTATGGGGAATAAATAGCTCATGAAGGGGTTTAAGTGCATTGCAATATTGGAATGGATTTGAGTCCCCTTCAACCATGATTTCCTCACCCATGTATGGAAATTTGATGCATTGGTGGTATGTGGATGGAAGTGCTTGCATCTCGTGGATCCATGGTCTCCCTAATAAAATATTATAAGTTAGTTTCATGTCCAATACTTGGCAATTTGTGTCCTTTCTGATAGGTCCCACTTGAATGGGCAATACGATCATGCCTTTGGAGGCTCTTTCAGCTTCATCATAGGCCTTTATGGTGATTATTTTGGTAGGATCAATGCAAGACTCAGATAATCCTAGGGATTTAACAAGACTTAATGTGCAAATGTTAAGACTAGCTCCCCCATCTATGAGAGCTCTTTTGACCCTATGTCTTTCAATCAAGACCTCTATATGCAATGGTAGATTTTGGGGATGAGTAATAGACATGTCATTCTGGTCTGAAAATGAAAGGCAATGAGGTGCAATGAGATGACCTACCATGTTTTGAAACTTCCCCTCTTCTAAGTTAGTAGGAACATTCATTGCTACTAGAGCTTTCTCTAAAATTTCCTTATGGTTGGGAGATAGATTTAATAGCTCCAAGATGGAGATTTGTGTTGGAGTCCTTTGTAGATGATCTACCAAGCTATATAGTTTTGCTGGTATAGAATATTGCTTGATCACAATGTTGGATTGCGGAGGGTTAATATGTTTAGGATCAACCCCTTGTAGGGTAATCCTAGAATTTTTCCCCCTAGTGATAACATTAGATGTCTCTTTTTGGGGCTGTTCTTTGATCACTATAGCATTCACAACATTATCATAGGGTGGTGAAAAATTAATGTTATTGCTGCTTTGTTTCTTTCCATTGGATGATTCCCCTTTGTCATGTTTATAGAAGGGTTGTTTGAAAGCTGTATGGTCTTCATTTCTTTGAGGTCCGTCAATGGTGATCATGCCACTATCAATCAAGTCTTGCACCACATTCTTTAGTTGCAAGCAATCATTTGTCGTGTGCCCTCAAATTCTATGGTATTCACAATGGCTATTTGCACTCCACCGGCTAGGTTTGTTGTGTGGCTCATAAGGCTGAATGCTTGGTAGGTTAATAATGTTGTTAGCCATGAGGGTCTTTAATTCTTTTTTGAGGGGTTCACCCAAGGGTTTGAAGTTCCTCTGAGGAGTTGGTACCAAGAATTTATCAGATTTGTTACTCCTTTGATTGTTTCCTTGGTTGCCACTATTAACATTGTCGTTGAAAGATGCCTTGGAGGTATGGTTTGCATTATTCACCTGATTAGGTGTTCTTGTAAGAGAAAATGGAGTCACCTTCAAATTACTAGAATCCACAACCCTGGCATTGACTACTCCCTTATTGTTATTCTTCAATCCATACTGATTATAGCTATTGGACCAATTCTTATTTTGATTGTTGTTATTATTGGAGTTATTGTTGTTGGAGTTATTCTTGTTATCTTTATACAATTTCAACTCTCCACTCTTAACCAACACTTCTTCTATCATTACTCCATTCTCTATGAGGTCTTGGAAGGTCTTGGGGCATTGCATTCTCAATCGGTAGTTCATCTCGTTGCTCAAGCTATTAGTGAATATATCCATTTTCTCCTTTTCGGGAACACTCCTAGGATACCTAGCAAATACTATCCTCCACCTTTGTAAGAAAGTGAGGAATGCTTCTCCATCCTTTTGTTTAGTATTACATAATGTTATCATCGTGACCTCATTCTTGATGTTGTATGAGTAATGGGCCACAAATTTTGAAGCTAGTTCTTCAAAGGTTTTTATGCCGGATGGTAATTTAGAAAACCACTCCATGGCCATACCCCCTAAGCTTCTTGGAAATAGTTTCATTAAATAGGTGGTTTCATGCATGAACTCTAAGCTCAATGCAAAAAACTCCCATAGGTGATCTTGTGGATCTAACATTCCTTCATACTTGTCATACTTGGGAAACACTACATTGATTGCAAATGGTGCCATTACTAGACTTTTATCAAATGGGAATGGACACAATGCTTTGATGGAAAAGGGTTTAGGAGCCCCACTTTGCTTAATTGTATCCAGTTGCATTTGAAATATCTTAAACTACTTGTTCATGATGTCAATGGTACTCTCTTCAACTTCGGGTGGTTTAAGTTGATTCACATCATAATCTTGTGGAAGCTTAAGACTTGTTTGGGCTAGGTCCATGAAATACTTCTCTTTATCTCTTGCCATTGCTTTTTCCATGAGTCTTATGAAATAGGAGCACTGAATGGATTCATCAACCTTGTCATCAGTTGCATCATCGATAGTTGGTTCGGTATTAGTTCTTTGGTGAGTGGTATTAATTCCTTGAGTGTTTTGATCCGTTCCTCCACTATTGGTATTAGCTTGATTATTCTTGTCAATACCTCCATTATTTGCATCACCTTGGTTGTTTGGGTCGATGCCACTATTGTTGTTATTACCCAAGCCACCGTAGTACATCATGTTGTCTTCTACTTCTTGTTCGGGTGATTTTTGGGGTACTCTTGGGGTGGTAAAATCGTCACCTGGGTAAGGGAGCTCTTGCCTCAAATAAGTCCCATCTGCTTACAATGTTTTCTTGATGTAGTAGGATCTAGTAAAAGCAGGCATGAACCTTGGAGAATAAGAGTCAATATTGCCCATGGCCAAATCCTTGTGAAATTTATAAAAACTGTATAGAACCAGGATTTACGACTAGGCTGGATATTGGAACAATAAGAACATATAAAAGGGTATCTGAATATGTGATCAAAATTTTTTGAACCCCTTGGTAAGTACTCACTATTTTCCCTTTTGTGTTTCAAGGTGTCACTTGCTTGAGTGTAGGCGTGAATTAAAATATCATACGCGTGAACTGGAACTGTGTTAGGCGGCACACTGCAGGTATGCAGGTGGCACTTGACTATTGATAGGCATTTTTCTAGTGTTTGTAGGTGTCACTTAATATATCTGAGGTGTGACTTGATGGTTGATACACATTTTCTAAATAGTCACAGGTGTGACTTTACTGCTAACAGACATTATTTCTTTGTGCACAGGCCACACTTTGCTGATCAGGGTGTAAATTTTGGATTTTAAAAATTTCAAGATCAATTTTATGGAATTTCTTTGTTTGAAAATGGAACACAATCGCAACACACACATCAATGTTTAACTGTGTCCCTAAAACACACTAGAGTATATATTCTCGATCATTTTCCACAAGTATAGCACAAGAAAGAATTTCAAATAGCCTACCTATAGTTAATTTTGGCTTTTAACATTTTGGCTCTATGAGGTGGCTTGCTATTTACCAAGGATTTAATGTAGATTCTGTTCAAATAGATCTTAAACTTCCATCCCCCAAGTATGTTAAGAGGCTTCCCACACGCATAAAAATATGATTTGGCGCAATCCGTGAGGACTACTAGAGGAAGTTCAAAAAATTTAAAATTTGTTTATCACACACCCCATTAAGGATGCATGCATTTCATTTTATAGTGGGTTGGATTCTCGCAGAAAAAGCGAGCGTATCCCACTTTGGGCTGTCCCTCTCATGGGCCTTGTTAAGAAAAACTTGGGAGGCGAGCCCACTAATTCTCTAGCATGTTCATTCAAAGAAAGGAAAGTGGAATTAAGGTCAAGCCTTTGGGAATTTGGTTCACCGAAAGGTGAAGAGCATATCCCTAACTTTTCCTTTAGTTCCCAAACACAATTAGCAATGTTCAATTGATTTCACCCACTAACTATAGGGATTTGATTATTTCTACTCTCTTCCACAAACAAGGGGCGTTGATTTTATGTGCTCAATTCCTCAATCCTTCTTAATTACTAGATTCTTGAAATGCATCAATGCCACAAGCTAAGGGAAAATATTGACTAGTTGAGGCTTACCTTTTCCTTGTAGCTAACCGAATTTAGGGGCATTTTTAAGTGATTTCATTGTTTTTATCCTTACCTTGGCAATAGCTCCTTCCAAGTGTGCTTTTCCACCAGCAAGTTAGTCAACACCAACAATCACAATGAGGGGAAACCAAATCAAAATTAATGAAGCAAAGAATTATGTATTGAACCTTAAACACCTTATTTGCAAATTTTTAAGGAAAAACTTGAACTAAGGAGTAAAAATCCAATTTAGAGAAACAAATTTTATTTTTTAAGCTTCAATAGTTGCAAGATAGTTTTGGTATACCTAGTTTTCTTCCTCTTGTGATGTCTCAAGAATAGTCTTGATGTGTGCAACGTTTTCCTTCTTGATCCTCTTAGCCAATGCCTTTTCTTCTTGATTAAACTTGCTTTCTGGCTTTTGGACCTTTCTGTGCCTGCTCATTTACAGTCAAAACATACAAATAGAGAGTTAGATAATTGAATTCATCAATATGACAGCAAATTAAGACAACAAACATCAGGCGTCATTGTCCAGCTAATACGTGTAATCAAATTGTTAGTAGGCATAACTTTAATAATAGCGAGTGTCACTTTCCAGTGGCTCAAGTGTTATTTAAAGTTACTTAGGCGTGACAATTTATTTACTATGTGTGACAATTAATGTAAAATGCGTAAGATAAGCTATTAAAAGTGGCAGCTCACAAAAATTAAGCATCGGTTAGAAGATACTAGGTGTGACTTTTTATGCAAATTACGTCGTAAAGCCTATGATAGGTGGTAGAAGCTTTGGACAAAAGGACAAAATTGAGTGGTTGAGATTGAAACTTTAAAATGAGTGATTGAGATTCATCCTTTTTGAGTGATTTGTGTTTTTTTTTCCCCAATTTTCATTGGTTGCTCAACTTTGTTGAAAGATATTAGGATTAATTAAATTCAATTAATTAATTAAATTTAGCCATGTAAGGGAACATGTTCATTTTTATTTTTGATTTTTGAACTATACAATTAATTGATTAAAATCAATTATGTAGTGCTTTTCACCCCTTTAAGCTTTGATTTAATTATTTAATGTCATTATTTGATTTTTCCTTTGATTCAGTTGATTTTGTCCAATTTGATTTAATAATGTCCATTTTTATTGATTTGATCCTTTTTGATGAGATTTTAATGCATTTTTATGATTTTAAGCCATTTTATTGATTTTAAAGCACTTGTCCATTTTTGAGTGTCTACAGCCATGCTCTAGTAGAAATTTTGTTTGTTCCATCAAAAGTACTTGCTATAAAATTTCTTATTTTATTTTTGAGTTCTCTTCCACTTATGTCCTTCTCCCTCCTATACTCTTTCTTGGGCATAAAAGTGTTCATCATATCCACATATTCTTTGAAAGGCACCGAACTATGAAAGTCATCATCTAAGCCATTGTGAGTAGCCCTTAATGCAATCAAGTTACATGTAACCTCTTCCATAGGATTAAGAGATGGATTTGGTACCGATGGCTCATCTATAGGTAAGAAAATAGTTTATGTTGATTTAGAGGGTGTGGGTTTCAAATTTATTGGCTCCTCTGAAGTACTCCCTCTCTCATTAGTAGATACAAATCCTTGGATTTTTTTTGTCAATAACCGCAAAGCTTCTCTAGTTTCTGCCAAACTATCCACTATTTTCTTTTGAGTGTTCTAGATGTCCTGGAAGAACTTTTTTGCCATCTCATCCAGGTCAGAGATTCTTGTTCCTTCCTTGGATTTTTTACTTTTATTTCCAACTGGAGGTTTGACCAAAATTTCTTTATTCTTTTCTTGCTGCAAATATCTCTTTTCTCTTTCACTCAGTTGCATGCAAACTTCTACAAACCCTCAGGCTGGAAAGATCATAGATCTGATACCACTATAATGTTCCCTTTCTAATTTTATATCATATTTAAAGCCTCTAATCATATTCTTAAATCAAACAATCGACACTTCAAAAGATTACACAATTTCTCAATAATACCCAAATCGGGTATGCCCAAAATAATGCCAAAAAATTCACAACTTCACATATTATTGACAACTTCTGAAAATAGACATTTTTAATGAAATTTTTCCAACATAATGGCCTACAAAATGGAACTTCCAGATCTGGAAATATTTTACACAACTCCAAACCGGAGTTCAAATACAATGCTCATTGGGCTCAAAAAACACAAAAAATATATCACAGAAGTAGAATCATGACCCAAGAGATACAGTCAACTCTATTTTAAAATAAAAATGGATGCAATATATCAGAAACCCAAAGTGTTATAAAAAGCTCAATTGGAAACACCAAAATCTTACAAAAAACACACCCGAAAACTCACAAATCTGCTCTGTTCAGCACAAGGGAAAACTCCGCATGAGATTGCACATGGAATGGCCTCAAAATCCTATTCTTAGCCTTATTTTAAATCTGAAAACTCCCATCTTTGGGTCTCCTTCTCCACGGGTTTGGTAGCCTCTGAAGCACAACAAAGCAATGAGCAAAAATCAAGTTCAAGAATGAGCCCGAAATGCCTCCAAACCCCTTTAAAAGAGGGCATAACCCTAACTCATGACCAAGAGGGGTGAATAAGACATATTTTAATAATATTTAACATTTATTAATCCATTGGTTTCCAAAGATTATCCCCCTTTCCCGAAAATTTACTTTTTGACCCTGCTGACCTTAGCAAAAATTATTAATTTAAATTGTTTTTGAAAAGGGGACATGACATTGTGATTCCCACATCCATAGATATCCAATGTGATAGAGATAATATGTAGTTCTAATGAATCTAGAGTATATCTAAGTTTCTATGAGCTAAAATACATAATTAAATGCCTAAATCTACCCTATGTATGATAGAGTAAAACCCTAGTATGGAATGAAATCAATGTGTGATTGAATGCACACAAATAAACATAAATCTAAAATGTAATTTCTTAGATTTAAAGAAAAAATGGATTAATTTTAAAATAACAAGAAACCATACTCAACCCAACTAGGAAGAGTACAAGCCAATCATCAGTTGGTGATCTCCTAGCCATCATTATAATCAATTCATGTCTTCATGATGTTGAAATAATATTTGAATGCTTTAATGATTAAAAATGAATGTGAATGCTTAATAGAATTTTTTTTTAGCCTTGATTTACAAAACCTCACTTCATGGGATGTCTTTAAATTGGGGATTTAACCTTGAAATTTCTTTCATTTAGCCAAAATGAATAGTGAGCATTGCCTTTATATGAAATCAAGAGGTATAGTTAACTGGGCCAACAACATAGCTAAATAATCCACAAAAACCTCAAGACAGGAGCTTGGCCCAAATCTAGGCTCAGAACCTAGGAGAGATGTCGCCAATGGAGACCTATCCTAGGGAAATATTGCCAATGTAGACATGTCCTACTCTAAAAAAACCAAAATTTGGTTGATGGGTTACATACAATTAGTGGATGTGGGATTTAAATAGACGAACAACATTCTGTTGCCACAAAAGGTTGAAAAAGGGGCACACTTAGAAATAAGGGCCTACCTTGATTTTGAAAAAGTTTGAATAGATTAGAGGACCCATATTCAAAGTTAGGTATGAATTAAGTGCAACCATGAAATCGTAATATGTAATCTACAATGATAACACAATAAGGTGGGTTCTAAAAAATCATAAAATTGCATCCATCTTATGTTCTAATAATTTATGACAATACATTTATCCTACACTTTAGTAGGAAATGACACTATGTGCATATCCAAGCTAAAGTATAGGAAATCAGTAAATGGAAAGGATATTGCAAATCCACCAATGTGAAATTCTTGCAAGAACATGTTAGGAACCACAATATACAAAACCACATGTCAGTAAAAAACTATAAATCACTTAGGGCTTACTAAGAGAATGATGAAATTCGTGGGTAGCTATATAGCCCCCTATTTTTGCTTGCTATCAGGAAGGTGAAACAATGAATCATGTATACCACTATAAATTGTGAATGGAAATATTGTTGACAAATGCTTATAAAAATGATTCAATATAAACTTGAAAAGTTTCAAAAAGTATTTGGATAGCTAGGAAACTGAGCCAGGATTCCAACACAACAAATGGTGTGGAAATTGGAGCTTTCTAGCTCAAGTTATGATTAATTGAATGAGTGCATGTAGTAAATGACCTAAAAGATTTAGTAAATAGAAATTAAAAAAGTAGCCTATTTAAGTGGCTTATATAATAGGATTACCTTTTTGAAAATGTTATTTTCTTTGTTAGCTTTTGATTGTGCTTATGGAGGAGGAAGAAGATACCAAGAAGAAAGCCAATTGAGCCAAATGGATCAAGATCATGAGACGTATCATGGACAATGGGGCACCCCTTGATGAGGTGTGGATTGAATCATGTGTTTAACTTTCTTTAATTGTATTTTGACTTTGTATAGTATATTTGTATGTATCATAGACTTGTTGAGTCAGCCTGAATCCTCTGAGCTACCATATTCCCAAAAATTTGACCTATCGCAGAAAAGTTGACACGTGCCCAAAAAGTTGACCTATCCCAGAAAAGTTTTCCTATCCCTGGAAAATCAACATATTCAAGAGAAGTTGACCTATCCTTAGAAACTTGACTTGTCCCAGAATGCTTGATATGTCCCTAGAAAGTGGATTGTACCTAGAGTCAAGATTTTTTAGTTTTCTGATGCAATTGGGTTATGATATATGCTTTTTGTTTTGGTACTATTTCATCGGTTTGTGATTGTAGGATCATCCTATCATGTGAGACCACTCAGGTGTGAAGATTATGTCATATCTGAGAGGACATATAGGAGATATTATCTCTAGATATCTAGCTCTACTTAGAGATGTGGGCCTCTACTCGACATATCAGTTACTGAGCATGAGATATCACAACACCATGCTTATGTCTCTCATGAAGAGATGGGATGAGGATACCTCAACTTTCCATCTTCCTACCAAAGAGATGACCATTAAATTAGAGGATGTATATCACATCATGTGGTTACTTGTCTATGGGAGGAGAGTCATATGTACCACATCATAGTCATATGTAGAGGTCACCAAAGATCAATTATATTTCTTGGGCCACACTCACCTTGATGAGCATAGTGATCAGATATCTCTAGACACACTCTTATATGTAGTAGAGGATGTTTTTATGGCACACAAGGTGATAATTTTTAATATTGTAGTGATATTGACTCCTGACTATAGATGGACTACCTTTATTTATCCTTTGGCACATATAGTATGAAATATGGAGGAGCATCATATTGTCTACTCATGGGGGAGGAGTATGCTAGCCCACCTGTATTATGAGTTGGGTAAGTTCATCCACCATCAACAGAAGAGCCTTACCACCTAAAGATTCTATGGGTATGGATGTTTGAGCATATTTCTTGCACACATGTTGTCAAATTTCCAACTGATATATACTCTACAAATGCTAGAAAATTTTCTTATCCATTGAGAAACATATGGAAGTTGGGAGATTTACTATACTAGAAAGTCATCATAAATTAGTTGCAGGAAATGAATATCATATGAAGAGCCTATTGGCGAATGGTGATATGGATAGATATGAGTCACTAGCTGAGTTGTATATAGAGGGATAGGTGGATAGAGGGAAGGAATAGGTATATTGTGGTGTGTTTCTATTTTGATAGAGTGAGGAGGAAATTCTATTTTCCACAAGGTGTACCTTGAGAAGTGCTCATCCATTCTCATGGGAAGCACTACATTCAAAGGCCTGAGACCCAACTAAGACCTACTGCTAATGAGATAGAGGATATAGATTCATCTGTAGAGGAGGGACAAGATGCTCACGTGTCACATAGTGTAGTTGATATAGGAGTTGTCAGAGAGTACCTCAAGTATACTAGAATCCATGGAGTGAGACCCATATTTCCAATGGACTACCCTATGGGAGACTCAAAGCCATGCATTACAGTAGGGCTAGCGGTAGATGGAGATGAGGAGCATATTAAAGAGGAGGGTAAGGAGGGTGAGGATGAGCAACCCAGAGTTGAGACGGGGGAGGAACCTATGGGAGGTGAGTATAGAGGAAGTGAGGAGGAGACAACAAAGGATATGGATAGCACTCCCATAAGGAGATGACCATAGAGAGCCACATCTAAGAGAACACATTCAAAAGGGGTCTTAATTTGAGAGTAGGGTAAGTGCACTAATATGCTGGTTAGAAAAGTGGACACATGCAAAAAAACTAAATTTTTCATAACCCGATTGGGTTCCTTAAACTCAAAAACATCCTTGGCTTGGTAACACCAAGCCTAATAGAAAACATTATAAAAAAGAAAAAGTTTCTCAAAACCCGTGTGGGTTATGAGGAACAAAAAATTTCTCATTACCTATACGGGTTATGAGAAACATTAGATATTTTTAAAGACCACAAATTTGGGTCATTTTCAATGCCAAAAATATTGAAACAACAAGTTGGAGGAAGCAAAAAACTCAAAACCTGTGCATTTTCTTCTTGCAATTGCACTTTATTGGTGTTTAGAGCAATTTCCAACATTGTCACGCCATCAAACATGTAAGAATTCATTATTTTGATTATTTTTGTTTTCATTTAAATTATTGAAGTAGGGTTTTTAAATTGAGTTAAGTTTTTTTTATCAATTTGATGTTGGATTCTACAAACAATCCCCAAAACTGAAAGAGACAACAAAGACCTCTTCGTGCATAACCAATAGAAGCAAACTCTGAAAATAATGAAAATGAGCAACAAGGAAACCCTCAAAGTGTTGCTCCACCTACACAAAATCATCAAAATACTAGTCTTGAACAACCACCGCTACCCCTAAACCCTTCACATCCTTCAGTAGATCATGTACAGGCCATTCAAGATGATCTTATCAACTATCTGACACAAAACACTGCCAAAATTTCTCTATTAGTGAATAGGTTGAGGTCCTCTAATCAGGAGCACCACACATCCCTCATAAAAACCCTAGAAATAATGGCCAATAGCATGAATGAGGTATCTAGAGAGGTAAAAAAGGGGGGTTCAATGAGGGATATATGTCGTGCATTTTAGGCAGATGGATTGTCATATGATGAGGTGAAAAGAAAGGGCATACCTAAAGATAACATATGTGCTCTTTTCACTAATCCTAACACTAGTAACAACCTACTTACTACTATGAATCATTTTTCTATATATTGGTGTGTCCATGCTAGGATGAAAGTATCTTTTTGGGCTAGGTGGTATATGATCTTTGACCAACCACCTTGTAATAATTGAGAGGTGCCACTATATTTTTTGAGAAACCTTTGTTGTGAGTTTATCCTCAGCTTGAAGCCAAATTAATTTCACATTAGGTATCTCTAGGGTAGACAGAGAGGCTCTACGCAGGATAGATCTAGGGTTCATAGGGTGGTAGACCCACAGTATAGGAGGCATGTAGCTCCTGAACCCCTAGTTCATGTCACTGTCCCAATAGCCTTGAAGGAGTCTATGGAGTTACAAACTCTTCAGGAAGCTACATCATTGACTGATGTCATTGTTTAGCATGGAAAATACTTAGATCAAAGGATAGACCAACACCTACAACACCTCCATCATCAATAGATGCATCATTTGGCACGGGCCAACCCATTGAGCACATGTGCACCACCTGCTAGAGTGTGTGTTCTGATGTGGACACCGATGTGAATCAGGATGGTTCAACATCTCATTCATGTACATGTTGTAGGAGTAGATGCCATGCTTCCACTCTAGAGGATATGGCCCTCACTGACGACTTGATGACTATGTTGTTATCTCATGTTATCAATTAATCACATAAATCTTATAAAAGTTAATAATTTTTTTTAGAACAATTTAAAGTGACATAAATAATATGCATTGCAGGGAGCAATAGGTGGTAGGAGTACACCATGTACTTTTCAGTTGACTCCACGGTCATGAGTAGTTTCACCAACCAAGGTAAAGATCTATAACTTTTGTAAATATATAATAATGTACATTGCTTTCAAAATATATTTTTTAATATATATATTATTACTCGATGTTTTATAGAGCTTATTAGGGGCTGAGATGTCCCAACCTAATGATATCACGCTTTTAACCATTGACTTTGGCCTAGATAGCTTTGTGATACCATTTAGATTTACGTATTTGTTACTTAGATTTAAAATTATACATTTTATTTTCCCTTATGTTAATTTTGTTTCTGTTAGTCTACCTCACCTGCCTCAAGGACATCTCTTATGAGAAAGTAATCCTAGTGCTCTGAGGTAGAAAATGAAATCCTCCTAGACACCCAAACAACAGAAGGTATTTTAGTACAATTTAAATTCATTTGTTAATTTAGTGGAAAGCTATTTTGAAATAAGTGTTTATTTATTGTGTAAAGCATATCAGATTGGTGTAAGCCTTATAACTTTGTTGCATAGAATCCACAAATTGTTTCTCTAGAGAACTTAAATGCACTCATTTTCTGCTCCTGTAGGCAATTGGTATGTATGAATGTAGTACCTTGGAGGTTTCTAAATGGACACCTTTGTCAAAAACAAAATTAATTAGTGTAAAAGATAAATTTACATAGAGCAAGGAAAATGTAAAATAAATGGTAAGTGCGGTTTTGAAATTCATCTCTATTTTTTTGGCATACCTTGTTCTTTTGAAGTTTCTCCATCTATTTCTTAGTAGGCTCTATTTGGCATTTGTTATGTGTGGGGTGTAGTGTAGTGTTACATAATCTAGTAAACAATCATGTTACTTTGTCAAGTTTTAGTTGATACATACACAAGAAATACATGATGCGCATATTGTAGATAAAAATTTGTCTGACTAAGATGAATTTTGGGGCGAATAAAGATACCTTGATATGTGCAATAGTTGAGAATATTTGGTTGTTTTATAGGTATTCATATGCAATAAAAGTGTTCCATATGACTAGAGATAATTCTGTTGTTGTCTAGAAACAAAATATTTGGGAATATATACAATTAAATAGTTAACCCATTGAAAGAAATGTAAAATTTGTTGAGAGTAATACGGAAATGAAAGTTGTTGTCTTTGAGATCTACTAATTACAATTTTCAAATGTTGTATATACTCAAAGATTATAGGCATCAACTCCAAAAAAAGAAAATTACGATATAGGCATTGAAACATGAATGTAGTGTACACCTTTTTCTTTTTGGCCATGCTTTTTGAGGGCCTTAAAGAGAAAGACACCTAGAAAAAATAGATTCAGAATGTTAGTTAAAGTTAATTTTGTGAATCGATTATGAGTAATGTAGCAGAATCACTTGCAAATTATGCACACGGAGAATGCTATTACTTAAAAGCTAAGTAGATTAATATGTGTTGTGTTAGCTACTTAGATATGCAAAATGTACATATTGTCGATTGCACAATGTAGACATATACATCCACACACACACACACACAAAGATGTATGTAGAGACATAGACATAGACATAGACATATTGTGGCTTGTGAGATATGTTGCTTAGAAGCATTCTTTGTATGAACTATGAATTAATAGGATTCTTGTCTCTTATTGTAGTTTATATTCATAGATTAATTCTTTGCATACATAATTTATATATTTAATAAAATTTTATAGATTAACATATACAACATTATGTAAACTAATAAAAAACCTAAAAGAATTAAATCAATCTAAAAAGAAATAAGACCTAGATTGTGCGTCAAAGAAATTTGGTAACGTATATTTCTTAATCCTTATTTCTTAACTAAAAAGGTTTAGCCTTCTCGATAAAAAAAAATTAAAATTAAAATCAACAAACTAAATTTACTACCGTATACTTCACGGTGTGGAGTCTATGTGCTCGTATCTAAGAAGTTGCAGGTGGAACTCAATGATGTAAAAGTGGGCGGGTTAGGTAAACTGGATTGCCTTACCCACCAATTCTGTTGCGTCGAATTTGTAACTACTTAACCGTCAAACTACTATGACCAAGAAGATATAAACATTATTCTTTTTCTTTAATTGGCTTCCCCATGAGAAAAATGTCTTGTTTGTATGGCGAAATATGAAAAATCTCAGAATAATCCAAAGGATTGACACATCCAAGGTAAGAAATCTAGAGCTTTTCGTATTACATGATTTAATTATTAAAAAATAAAATTATCGAGAGCATTCTTTTATCTGACTTTGTGTGTCATATGTGTAGGGGACCTCACAACTTAAATAGTCAATCCGTGACGCGGATAAGATAAGCGCGTTTACCGACACATCCGGTGGACAAGACAAACCGTCAGATACACAGATCGGACGGCTGATGATCAGAGTTGATTAAGACCACAAAAAGATTATGTAAGCTTGAAAAAGAAACCGTAAAATTCGTGGACGGAGATCGGTGAGTCACGCTAAATACGGATTTATATTCAAAAAAATCCACGCCAAAAAATACATACGTAAAGTGTTGTACTCAATTCACAAGTGTGAAGAAGACGGCACATGAAAAAATAAGCTACGGATTCTAGCGCAAGTTTCTTGTTTAGTCCAAGCGCCTTTCTTACTATAATATATATGAACCTTACGCGTATGTTGTATCAATATTCCCCGCTTCTCATGTTTTCTTTAATGTAGTTTCTCTGTTATTGTTGATTATTATTCCAGAGTATTAGTGCAAACGCAATGGCCGAAAATGGGTATCGAGGAGGTCGAGGGTTCAAGTCCCGTTTAAGCCGCTCCGAGGTGCTTCTGGGCTCAGCTGAAAGTGCGGTAGAAGAAAGAGAAGAGACATTGAAGGAGCTCCACGAACACGACATCTTCTGCGGGGACAATCAAGCTCAACAAAATGGCTTTGAATCCGACTTGTTTGGCATTGAACAGTCGAGAAGCAAGAATTATAAGGAGAAATCTAGATGGAGTAATATATTACCACATGGAAGACATAGATTGGGTGAATCAGCGCCTGTGAATGTTCCGAATTGGCCGCCGAGCAAAATCTTGGAGCCTTTTCTAGAAGAGGACGATGAAATGGTCGTGAGGCCTCCTCACGAACTCGTTGCTCATTATAACAATAATATTAATAATGATAAATGTTTTTCTGTTGTTGAAGGATTTGGCCGAACTCTGAAAGGAAGAGATCTCAGAAAGTTACGCGATGCCGTTTTTCGGCAGACCGGTTTTGTGGACTAAGGCATGTAGTCGATTGGATAAACAAACAGGCAATGTTTTACCAAACGTACAAGTTTTTTGTTTTCTTCTTGTAAGTTGTTGGAAACGGCAAGTTTGTTAGGAAAATTCCGTGTCGTATTTTGGCCTGTGATTTTCTCCAATTGTGATGGATTTCACTTTAGAATTATAGTAACACTAAATTAAATTGCTGTGAATTCAGACGCCCAGTAACACCAGTAACTTTTATTTTCTGTTCAAAATTTAGTTGTCGTTCCAAATTTGTGGGCACATTTAATAATTTATTATAGAAATGATATCATATTTCTACAATTTTTCTAAATTTGATTGTGTGCGATTTTCCATAGTCAGTATAACAGAAAGCCAAGGTAGACCAAAAAAGTTTATTCATAATTTGTTTTAAATTAACACCATCGTATACTAAATGGCGAAGAATGTGGTGTATATTTTCGCGGAATGCCCACATTCTGTTAACAGTAAACTAAGTTCCCAATGTCGTGGAGAGGGGTGAGACGTGTTTCACATCGGAATTTAATTCTTATTTGCTAAAAATAGTGAGAAAAGGGTTCGCGGTACTGAACAGTAGCCATTTAAATTGTAATAATCCAAAGTGCATGATTTTCTTGCGAGGAGTTTCGAAGTAACTTCCAGGGTGGGTAGGTCAGTTATTTGGGCCAATCGACTAACTATGGCTTTCATTCCTATTTCGACAGCATATATTGGTTTACGGGTCAAAAGAAAGAGGAAATATCCAAAGGCTGTACTGATTTTTTTCTAAATGCTGCGACGAATTCGCAAGTCTCTTTATGATTGAACGAGAGTCACGCTAAAAGATAAAGAAATCTAAGAACACAAGTTCCTCGTGGAAAGGTCGACTTCTATTAATGGTGTTAACTGTAGTTTATGTTTTTTTTTGTTTTTTGTTTTCGGATATGTGTGAAGTATAAAATTACTATTGAATGTCCTAACATTGGATTGAATGATATTACAAGTAGAGTGCTTTCAATGCGATGGTTCGTGGATAGTGAAAGTTCTAATCATTTATATAGAAGATTGATAATATTTACAAAAATATATGAGTGAAGTATTAAAATAGACATTTATTTTAAAGATTAAATTATATTTTAAAAGATAGATGATTTTTACATTTAAAATTAAAAAAATATAGAATGAATGTGCCATCTACTTTTTCAATTAGTACATCGCAAGAACTCATCCTCTATTTGATATATGAGTTTTTTTTTTTTTTTTTAAATTTCTCTTTCAAAATTTATCTACTTTTTAAATTAGCCATCATCAAACATATTAATTTTAATTTATATATTTTTTACAATGAAGTAGAAATACAAAATGAATAATTTGCTAGAATGTAGCTAATCAAGACAAAACATAGGAACTCTAGATGCCAAGGATCGGAATAGACCAATAAAGATGATTGAAAGTTAGAGATTGCAAATATCGATACATAAATTGAAAGTAGGGATAACTTTAAGAAACCTCCCTCCAAAAGAAGATATAAAATCTTAGCTAATCTTTCATATTTTTGACAAAAAATAATAATTTCTATTGACGGATGTCTCAATTTTTTTAATTTTTTAATTATTCTTATTGATGATTTTTTTTAATCATGTTTTTAAGAAAATATTTGCAAATCTAAAATAATTATAGGAATTTCATTAATCACCATGGTGAATGCTTCTACTTTTAAAAAAAGTAGATTTCTTACAAATAATTATTGTGCTAATTTTAGAAATCTTTGATGGGTTCAAGGAGTAGACACTATAATATTTAGATGCTACCATTTATTCAAAATATAACCTAATAAACCTCATTGTATTGTACTAATATTTTTTAATTCTAATTAAACCCCAAAAAATTTCAAGACCATTTATTTCTATTGACATCAATAATCCAAAGGAAATTTTAGCCCCCATAAGCATTACAAATCAAATAGGAACATTTCTGCTTCATGGAATATAATGAGGACTATTAACTTATATTTTGAATAAACGCTGACAACTAAATATTGGTGATATAGCCCTAAAGTAACAAATAATTATGATATATTATTGACAAATTAATTTAGATTTCTACAATAACTTATAAAATCTACATGATTGAACCTAATCTTGTATCGAATATTGTGATAAATCTTGGACTTCAAATTTTTAATAAAATAAATTATTTGATGATTTAAATATTTCTAAAGAATTTTTCTATAAAAGAGTGATGCTTTAGGTTGCCTCAAATCTTGAATTATTAGCCAAATTTGAATTCTCATATTTTAAAATCAACCAATTTGTGAATGTTAGCCACTAAAAAAATTACTGATCGAAAGACTCTATATAACATTAACAAAAATTATTAGTGTCTTAAAATTATTTAACTAAACCTTTAATTTGTTAAATCTAATCTATAGAATATACATTTATTTAAAATAATCCATAAATCTATACAAACAAGAAAACAACATAAAAAATATTTCATAAAAAAGCCTTAGAGTACTAGTTTCTTAAAAATACTTCTATTGTTAATGTTAAGCAATAATATTTTACTCATTAATCATGTTCATAATGTAAAGTATCATTTCGTGGCATGATGTATTTAAACTTAATGTTACCATATGTGATTGTATTTGCAAATAGAAAATATTTTAAAGTTCTCTTCAATAAGAATCTTTCTCATATTGAGTTAAATGACATAAAAACAAATTCAAATTGATTGAAATGAATATGTCAAAAAATATTGCTCAAGAAAATATTTAATACACCACACAATTTAGATATGGAATGTTGGTAAAATGATATACATCAAGGATGTACAATAATGTTAATGTTTCTTAGAAGGTGTGGTTTTACTTATTTATTTAATATATATTTATTGATATTAATTACTATTAGACTTAATAAAATGAGTTGTGATAATTAATTATTTCTTTGCTTTATGATATAACAAACTAACTAAAAAAATTATTAGGGTGGATGCGTTAATGCAAAAGAATGACCAACTTTTCCTCTAGGCTATTACTTCTTCTAGATTACATCATTCTAGTAATGTATTATAAGAGACTATAGGCAAAAACATTATCAAACTCCAAGTAGTCTTCAAAATAAATATGGATCCCAGTTTGAATATTTTGTCTAGACTTAGAACTAGATGTGGGGTGCATCCATAATAAATTTTCCAGTATTGTCAAATCAAAATCATTTGATTGTGTCATTTACGAATGCATTTTTCTAAATGTCTCAATTGTATTTAGCATAATGATGCTAAGAACCACATTTCATGTTCTTTACCTTATGATAATAAGAAAACTACTCCAAAATATCATGGTGGGTGGTTAAATGCTAGAAGAGGCCTCATTTATTTACATAGACATTGTTAGACACAAAATATATTGAGGGGGCTAGGTGAATCAATATGTGTATATTTTACCTTAATTCAACAATAACTACTTTTAATAACTTCTTTGTAAAACATAGAAAGTACCACACAATAATAAGCATGCACATCAACATGATGAAACGCCAAAATTTAAATGGTAATCTTGAATGGAAAATAAAAAACATGGTGAGAATAGCTACATGGATTTACAACCCACATCTAGCCCCACAAAAGATAAAATGTGACTTACATCATTGAATAGGCACCAACCTATAGGAATTTCCAATGATATAAATAAGTAATTAAATAAATGTAAAAATTGCAGACCAATATTGAAAAAGTGCACCATTTAGTAAGTGACAATGATTTTTGAACAAAAGATTTAATTTCATGGTAGCATATAGTGTGTTTGTGGACACATTTGTAGTGTTCATAAAAACCCTTGAATGCAGGGACAATGCATAGTTGTTACAAAAGAACCCTCAAATAAATAAAACCTCCAATATACTTTTAGAATGACATTACACATAGAAAATTTGTTAGAAAACACAAAATAACACAACCTCATAGTTACACATTATAGGGCATGTAATGAACAACATAACAAATTTAAAAAATGAAAGAAGCACAAAAAGACAAAAAGATTGGTGTTTCTTTAATAACGAGGTTAGAAAACATCACTTGCGTTAAGGGGGTGTCATTGAGGCATCAAAGATGCAACAAATTAATGAATATCTAAGTTTTCAATCCAAATATATACATACATGTTAGAGGTAGAAGCATTTCAACAATGCAATGAACTGTTAAAACCAAAAAAATTGAAGATATGCAAAACAAAGTACAAGGTCCCATAATTTTACCTTCCAACGAAAGAACACTACAATGGTGATGAAGAACAAGCATGAAGCATTATCAAGTTGGAAGGGAGACTATGAGTATAGCCTTGCATGTATTCGTAATAGGATTTTAGTTTTAGAGAGCATAAATGAACACCTTCTAGTGCCTAGCTTGGTAAGACTTGAGAAGAAACTTGAATCAAAGGGGTGAAAATTAGCATATTGTGTGAGTAGCAGGAGCATTCAATGAAGGAATGCTTGAAATTTATGAGACATACACTAGAGGTGATGGGAAGGGACACACTGTTAATGTACCTATAAGGAATTCATTGAGACGGTGGTATGTGATAAATGCAATGAGATAGATGCAAAAGGGTGGTGAACTATTTGCTTGACATACAACCACAAATGTACACAAATGTTGTTCCACATAACCTAGAGGGATAGGAATGTGCCATGATGGGTCAATTATCCATATTAGTAAGTTTATTAACATCCTGACCAAAATAAAAATGTATCTGTCATCAACATGACATGACATAGTCAATGAGTCTTGATTTGTTACTATGCTCACTATATTTTGTATTTATGTTTCGCAACATCAAACTTTTCCATTACTGACTATAGATTTTATCACCAACAATTCACTAAACATTTTAGTAGAATTTATACTTTGAAAACTGTCTAAATATTCTTTTAACATATTTAGATGCTATGGTGTATCGTCATGGCCAAATAGATAATTGAGAGAGATTCAACTCATTTCTAAAATAAAGAGTATGAACATTGAGTTTAACCCAAGAGGGTAAGGAAAAATACAAAAGTCTCTAACCAAGAGCTTAAAACTATTGTTTAATTTTGATCTAAGGGAAATATACAAATAAACAGTCATATATTTATAGATCTTTCCACTAAGACGCACAATATTTAAAGAGTATTATTGCACTAGCTCGATTCCAATAACTGCACATTCTCAGAGGCAAAAGAAAATCCATAAGTAAATTCTATTTATATTGGTTGATTGAAAGAATTGTTTCCTGGCCTGTGAAAAGCTTGAAATCAAAGAATACGCCAAAGGTGATCATGGCAAGGAATCTCGTCTTCTGAAATTTTCTTTTCATGTTGCAATTCTATGTAATATTTTTCACAGAGACCTCTCTGCTTTAATGGATTCTCGATTTCATTCTCCTAGTTTTACGCCATTTTGGAATCTGCTCCCCATGTTTAGGCTGCCCGGATTGTATATTCAACGACTCTTCATCTTTATCTATAAACACGTGGTCTTATGCATAATCTTTGAGATGTATTAATGACAAGTTCAAATGCCCCCAAAATATAGTTGTCGACATTATTGCCTTGTGGATGTACGGAAACGAAATCACTTACCAAGTGAAAAGTCGAAGAATAAACGATATGTTCACAACTTTCATGGAATATAGGCATTTATAGGTGGCTCCTTACCTAAGAGTAAACGTTAAGCTATATTAAATTTTTGTGTTCTTTTAAGGAGGAAGGGTGTCTAATTACTTATTCACTTCATGTTAGTTTAATTTTCAATTTTTTTTTTGCCTAGTCATTAAATATTTTTTATGTAGGCTATTAAAATTTACAAATGTACTAATATACAATCATAGATGGAGGGTTATTTGATTAATGAATGTAAACAACTATATATACATTTCTATTTCAAATATAATACAACTTAAATTAAAATATCATTTTTCCATATTTTATTAAAAACTTTAATATTTGAGGGTTTATCATTTAGTATGTCAATTAAGTAGTGGCAGTAGTGTTTAAGTAGTGGTAGTAGTGTTGTGTCCATTAAGGTTCAAACCTTCACTGGGCCATTATGTTTATAGGCCTATACCTTCATTATTCTAACGTGCTCGTGTGTTTGAGACTTAACTTTCTTAAATGAGGATGAGGTCCCTTGATTGTGATATCATTGAATCATAGCTTCAGGTCAAAAGATTTTTTACATGAATCTGGAGGGCGTGTCATGCCAACATCACCGATCACATTAAAAAAATTATCAGGCACTTTGAAAAAAACAAATTTACAATTACCACCCTATGCAAGTGGCCCAAAACTAAAAACATGTTGTATTCACATATATGTATACATATGCACAATTAATGGTACCTAATTTTTCACAATGACAAGCCCATCTCAACTTTATGAATTGTTAATTGCACATGCTCACATACTTCGCCTCATATCTACATGCATTAATTTCATTTACAATAAATATATCTACAAACAATAAATGGTGACTCCCCAAATAAATATCAAACCAAATATAGTGCATTATTCAATGAAGCCACCATAAAATTTAGACATTAATGACAATTACAATTTGAAATGGCCAATTCATTCCCACATTCAAATTTCAAAATCAAGAACTATAATTCAATACATTCATTTTTCACATTGAATGAAAGATAACATTATTTTCACTACACAAGAGCCTATTTTCTCTGAATATCCTCTGCAAAATACAAAGCTTAGGAAGGCAATCTATGGACATTTCTTAAACACATATGCAAATTCAAGTTGGTACACCTTATTTCAATGTCTTTTAGATAGATTTCTTTTAAGCATTATGCATATTCTTCAAAAGGACTTCTAAACCTTATCTATTTGTAATTGTGTTCAAATATGTTAAGACAAAGTTTAAATATATTATATTAAATAGTAACATTTTAGATTACAAATACTAAAATTATGAAAGAATATTGCTATTAGAAAAATAATATTTAGAACTTATAAACATTAGCAACCTATCTATGATTGTAATAAATTAAAAATGTTTATATGAATTTTAAAAGAAAAACCTAAACTAATAAAAAAACTCACATGCCAAATAAGATAGTGTGTTGAATTCTAATTAAGAAAGTAAATAAAACATTTCTTCATGTCACGTGTTAAATCTATATCTTTGTAAATAACGTTTATTTTTAAAAATATTCATCATTTTTGTTTATATCTTAAATCTTAAGATATTATGTCAAACTTTCATCACATTAAAAACAATCTCCTATCACCTAATTCAACATTAAAAGAATTATTTGCCAAATCAAAGTTGACTTTTTTGTGAACAAAACTGATAATAGATTAAAAAATAATAATTCAAAATCGACCTTCATTATAGAATTAGATTATACTTGAAAATAGATCCGTTAAAAGAAGGCGACCTTTCCACGAGGAACTTGTGTTCTTAGTTTCTTATCTTTGAGTGTACCTCTCATCCAATCACACAGCGACATGTTAATTCGTACCAGAAGGAAAAAAGACTTAACACAGCCATTAGAAATTCCCTACCCTTATCAGCTTGGAATCCTGGATGTTGCTTCGAAACTTCTCACAAGAAAATCATGCACTTTGGATTATTTCTACATAAATTGCTACTGTTCAGTAGCGCGAACCCTCTTCTCACCATTTTTAGCAAATAACAAGAATTAAATTCCAACGTGAAAAACATCTCAGCCGACTCTCAAAGGAACTTAGATTTACGGTTAGATAATGTGCACGCTCAAAAAAAATATACCACATTGTTACTCGTTTTAAATACAACTGCGTGAAGTTTATAAATGCTGATTCTTGAATGAATGCTGATTACCAAACAATTGAAGTTGCATAGTAAATTATTTCCTCCGTTTATATTATATTCATGGTCCATCACAGAATGTGATCCAAACCTTGATGTCAAAATTTAATACACAACCGAATTCACAAATAACAACAATTAATATTATAAAATATCAAAAACACTTACATTTATATTTAGTTACTGGTGTTCCAATTTGTTGCTGGATATTGATGCCAAGTATGCACCTCAAAAACAATTAGTAATGCGAAGAATGCAGTTGGAGTTTCAAGTCAAAAATTCTGTAAAATGGTCTTTACTATTTTTTTAAGTAAAAATTTCTGTAAAATGGTCTCTAGTATCTTTTTGGTAAATTTTCACAGATCGTAATTTCTATGTTTTAAAAGTTATATATAAAAAATTGTCAATCTGTTATTATTGCTGTCAAGCCTGAAAATTCGATTACTGTACTGAGAATAAGATAAGACCTCTATATCGAGACATGATATATATATTTTTTATAAATAAAAAGATATTTAAAAAGTAAAACTATCTATTTTTGTCCAAAATTCCCTTAGCAGCCTAGGTATGCTTATTGGCTGTGTAATTTTAAAATTACAAGATTCACAACAACTTATTTTAGCATTATTTTAATGCTAAAGTGAAATCCATCAAATTTGGAGCAAATCACAGTGCAAAATACAAAACGGAAATTGTCTAACAAACTTGCCGTTTCCAACAACTTAGAAGAAGTAAACAAAAACTTGTACGTTTGGTAAAACATTGACTGTTTGTTTATCCATCCGACTAGCTACCTTAGTCCACAAAACCAGTCTGCCGGAAAACGGCATCGCGTAACTTTCTGAGATCTCTTCCTTTCAGAGTTCGGCCAAATCCTTCAACAACAGAAAAACTTTTATCATTATTATTATAATAATGAGCGATGAACTCGTGAGGAGGCCGCACGACCATTTCACCGTCCTCCTCTAGAAAAGATTCAGAGATTTTGCTCCTTGGCCAGTTCGGAACATTCACAGGCGCTGATTCACCCAACCTCTTTTCTCCATGTGGAAATATATTACTCCAACTAGATTTTCCCTTACCATTCTTATTTCTCGAATGTATCATACCAAACAAATCGGATTCGAAGCCATTTTGTTCAGCTTCTTTGTCCTCCCAGAAGATATCTCGTTCGTGGAGCTCCTTCAATGTCTCCCCTGTTTGAGACTCCGCAGTTTGGGCTAAGCCAAGAACCACCTCGGCACGGCTCAAGCGGGACTTGAACCCGCGACCTCGTCGATCCCCCTTTTCGGCCATTTCGTTTGCACTACAACTCTGGAAAAATAATCAACAGGACCAGAAAGAAAAAGTATTAAAGAAACATTAGACGCAGGGAACAATAGATAACTGTAAAGTTTCCTCTCTATATTATAGAAATAAAGGCTCTCGGACTAACGAAGAAACTTGTACTGGAATTTGTATATCGTCTTCTTCACGTTTCTGAATTGAGCAAAACACTTTACACATGCATTTTTTGGCGTGAATTGTCCACCATTAAGAGGAGCTTGTTCCGCGGAAATCACCGATCGGCATCCACGAACTTTCTGGTTTCTTTCTCAAGGTTAAATGGCTTTTGTAGGCTAATCCACTCTATCTTGAGCCGTCCGATCTGTGTATCTGACGGTTTGTCTTGTCCTTGATGCACACTGTACTTCACCGGATGTGTCGGTAAACGCGCTTATCTTATCCGCGTCACGCGAAGGGAGGGAACAAAAAGAATGCTCTCCATTTCTTACTCAATCCTTCAGATTTTTCCAAGATTTTTCTTTATTTTGAAATATCGGAGAAGACTTCTTTTATATGTGGTCCCATTTACAGAATAATGATTAGTTTCTTTTTGAAATGGGAAGGAGAAATCATTTAGTCGTCTTAATTGGAGGGCTAAGCGGTCACAAACTCGACGCAATAGAATTGGGGGATTAGGCAATAGTGTTGAAAATGAATTTGAACTCCTTTTTTCAAGTTGCTACCCACCGAGTAGTTCACCGAACCTTCCCACTTTTATAGAGTTGAGTTTCACCTTCAATTAGTTATAAGGATAAAGGCATATAGTTGTAGCATTTATTTAGCCATTGTACTTTATATCTTATTAATGGCAGACTTAGGTTTTTTTTTAATTCTTTTTATAAGATTTAGAATCTAATTGCTGGATAGACGTTGGTGCACTTTCACATGTGTAGGCTACACTTTTACATTTTGTACATATCTTTTAGTATTAAGTATATGGTTGTAAATTAAATTTGTTAGGTCTAACAACTTAGTTTATATTTATCAATTAATATTATTTTAATTATTAATATTGGTTAAGTGTTTTTGAATTTTTTATTAGTTTAGATAAGATAATATATAGTTTTGTTTAAATTTAAATTTTTCTTTTGTAGTCCACAACACCAGCCATATGTTTTTGGGTCTACATATGGTGATAGGATATGGGACTACCTCATACTCCTTGGAGGAGGCACTTAACTGCACTACAAACAAGGCGTACATACCCTACCTCCTTGTGGGATTTGAACTTGTGATATCTTTATGAACATGAGTTACATATATAGTTAGTGTTTTATTTTTTAAAAATATATATATTCACTTATAGGCTGGAATTTTGGTATTTTGGCTTTTTATATCACATCAAGAAAAATACATTGATTTAAGCGAAACAAATTGATCATAGAAGTCAAAAGATTAATCAACTTTATTACATCAACATTCTTGTCATTGCAATATTCTAGATGGCATGCCTATAGATTTTGTACAATCCTCCCGAGGGATTTTCCTACTATCAAATAAGCTCACGGTCTTCCTTCTACTCTATAACAAATCCTACTTTGCTTTGCAATAGTGTATTTGTAGAACATTTCATCAAAATTAGGAAAACTCATGGTATAAGAACTAAAATGTGAGGTATAATTAAGTCCCAAACATAAGAAGAATTAGATGAATACTAGATCCAGTACACAATTTTAGTTTGTAATCATCAATTGTAGAAAAAAAGTGGATCACCACACCATTACATTTAATTGAAAAAGCTAAGCGTTCTTGTTTTGTTAATTCTATAGACTAATTGTAGTTGATATAATTTTAATTTCTTATATTACTTTATCATTTAATTAGATATATATTACTTGCTAGGAACTAATGATAGCAATTGATTTGATGGACCAAACAATTTGGCTAAACCTAGTCCAAATTACACTTCCTAGAGACTTTTATCAAGGGTTTCTTTATTCAATATTACATTTTCTCTTTTTACCAATCTATTTTTTACATCTTTTATATTAATTTTATAGTTATTACTAGATCAAAAATTTGCATATCAAGGGTTCCTAATTTGCATGGATTAGATTCATTCTTAGAATGGGACTTTCAATAGCATATAATCCTTGGGTAGTTCTATTATTCAAAATTGGATTGTTTTTACGATGCTCATTATTTATTAAGTATTTGATCATGATACTTGTTTTGAGTTTATTGTGGGCTAAATATAACTCGGATCATAAACAAATTAAAACATCATAAAATATACATAAAAAATAATGGATGATGTCAAAAATTAATTTCTAGCTAGTGAGCTTCAATTCTTATTTTTGATTAAGTTCTAAGGGTAAGATGTTTAATTAAAACCACTTTTAATTACTCAAGATCTTGTTTTACCTAAATGATAATATTTTGTCTCACATTCTTTTGTGTCTTCTAGCATTCTTCCTTATCATCCCTAATCTCCATCCTTCCCCTTAATCCTCTTACTTCAATAATGTCTTCTAATATTATATTTGTATTATTCAATTAGCCTCATTGAATGGTTAACACTTACACTGTTTCATCTACCATTACACCTATGTCTCTAATCTCCAACACCAACCTACCAACCCTTGAGATGCTAACATAAAATATATTTTCCTTTACCATTCTATCAATATACATCTATAGTCAACCCATCATAACTCAAATTGATTATATACTATCGATTCTTTCCTAGAACTCCTTGTAATTTATATTATAATTAAACTAAGTGAAGTAGATTTGGTTAAGTAATATTCCATTAAACTAAAAGAAGGATTTATAATATAAGTTAATACATAATCAAAGTTAGCATATGACATCCTTGCATTACTTTTCCTATGGGAATTTTGGCATCTTATTATGAATTGTTAACAAGTATAAGCATAATCCGATAGCCTAGATTATAGGTTTTGAATTCACATGTTCGATCTCCTTGAATGATGATCACATATAGTGAAGGTTTTTCCCTATGCATTAACATTTTATAGTTGAAAATGTTTTAGTCACTTTTCCATGGTTCAATCCATTTTTACATTGAGATAGCTATTTCCTTTTGTCAAATATTTTGAAGTATACATTTTTCTAAATGTAACCTTATTTTAATTAGTGTAATGCAACTAAGGAAGAAGTGAGTGTGTTTACAAAAAAATTCTAATTTTAGAAGGATTTAACTTTCACTTGTAACAATATTGAAATATTTTTTCATTAATAATTTCCATTAGTTTTTTTGTTGGTTGAATTTACTTCTTGTGAATTCTTATTTGGTCTTCTTGTGGGCTTGATGTAATGGGTTTGGGCCCTATCCTGATTGACTTAATCAAAAAATTAAGAAATCAAGGTTCAAAACCCATGTGATCACTCTCTACTGTGTCAACATTAGATATTATTACCTTGGTGTTAACAAGGAAAAAAATTATAAATGTTATGCTCCTTCCCATCCCACAAAAGTTTAAACCCTTATCATGCATGGAGTCGGATAGTCTATATAGCCAGTTACCTACCCAATGCTTTCATGACAAGTTCTCTTTCTGACTCTACCATATACATTTATCATTATCTTTTCATTCATGTTAGATTTGAAATCTTAATGCCTAGAAAATTATTCTTTTGGAGGCTCAAGGTAAACATGTCATTGGTGTTGATATCCATAAGCTTCTTAAGAGAGATAAAGGAACTACTATTATGCTTCTTGACTCAAGAATGGAAATGATTTATCTTCAATGGAAAATACCTTTGTTGGAAAAAATTTCTCCTTCTATTGTACCATTGATATGGTTAGGTAATGAACAATGCCCAATGGTAGCTCAAAGGAAGAATTATGGTGAGCATAATGGCTTGTGGTATCTTCCTTTTCAAATTTACTACTAATGAAGATCTCCTTTTAGTTGTCAATATTGGCCCATAGATCTACAAACATGATCAAATATACTCATGTTTGGGTATATTTTCACACCTCCCAATAAGTCTCGGGATGAAGAAGTCCTCATTTGGATTGGTAATTCTTTTAGAGATTTTATCCCTTCTAACAATTTTATAAACAGACTAAATATATGTTAGTCTTTCTTCAATTTTTTGTTAATATACAGACATCAAAGAAACCCTTCCAAATCCAATCATTTTAGATTCTAAATCATTTTAAAAAAAAAACTAGAGAATAATGTATGAAAATGCCATTATATTTTTTCAACATTGCTCTTGTATGAGCCATTTAGTCTTGATATGTATGGATATGAGATCCTACACATATGGATGCAAACTGAGATCTTAATTTTTCATAGCAAAAAATTGGAACATGAATAGGTTCAACTACAATTGAACTTTGGGATTCTATTTCTTATTGTAGTCGAATTGAGATTGTGGAGTGTGTGAATGAGATATAGGGTAAATGATAACAAAATGAAAGATTTCAACAATAACAAAAGAGTATAGAAAGAGGGAAAAATATAATAAGCTAGATTTGGAGTGTAGATACAAATAACTTGGGTCTAACTTTAGAATGAAAAGTGCTAGATATGGGTGTTAGGTGCCCTAGCTAAAACATGTTTAAAGTTAACAAAGATGAACTAAAATATATACACGAGGCTTAGAAAAAAAAAAAAAATTCATATATTTTTAATAAATAGGTGTATATGGGATAAAAGTAGTGGTGAAATAATAAAGGTATTTATAATAAAATATTTGGATTTAATTGCTTATTAGAATTGGATAATGGATTTTATTATTAATTTAAAAAGAATTTTCAATTGTTTATTGAAAATGAGAACTTACGGAGATTTTATTTACTTTAATTGAATATGGAAATTGATGAAATTATTTTAATCAGGATGAGAAATTGAAAGAGGAGCGTAGAATGGAGTGGAAAAAAAAATTGGTTGGGATAGAAGTGTGATATGGTGTTATAATATGAAACAAAATTAGAAGATGGTTAAAAAATTGAGTGTTTACACAAATTATACAAGCTAAGAGAACTTTTTAACTCTAACACACATAAAATATGAAGATCTAATAAGTATTGAAGAATAATATTCTTGGGCTAGGGCATGGCTCGATTGGTGAGAGCTTTTCGTTATGAAGCACAAGGTCATGAGGTTTAGTCTCCCCCTAGACCACGTGGTACCAAAGAAAATATTGTGCTAGTGTCACCAATCACATTAAAAAGTTTACTTGACACAATGCAGTTTATAATGGTTGTTATACTTGATTCCTATAGTCTAAAAAATAAAACATTATTCTCACTTTTAATATGAAGATCTAAATTGGAGAAACAAACCAGTCTTTAGCTAAGTGTCTATAGATTGTTTGGGGGTGTGTAGTCCCCTATTTTTGGCTTTAGGTTGGTGTCTAGATCCTGTCTAGTTAGTGTTTGTTATTTCTTTTGACAGGATGAACTTTTTTGTTGGTAAACTATTGGATTTCTGGTCCTATAATAAAACCTAAAACATTGAAAAAAAAGGTTCTCATTTTGAATATAAAGATTCCAAGGAGATTTTTCAAGCACTAATAGAAATGAAATTAAAAATGGTTTAAATCATACTTACCGATTTACATATTGTGTGTTAATGGCAACATGCTTAGTTGCAAGGACTTCAATGTGAAACAACGGATCAACCTAGAAACGAAATGAGACATTGCATGGAGAAATTCAACTTGTAGTATATAAAATGTGAAATGTTGAACGGGTGATGTATCTATTTGTTTTGTTTTGGTGGCTGCAATTAGTAGTTGTTTTACCGTCACTACATTAGTGGCGCTTATTTTGTTGTGAGTGCACCGTCAATGGTTTTATTGAGGTCTATTCAAATATCATTGTTAATCATTCAGAATACAATTACGTGAATTTTAAAAATATTGAGGGAATGTTGATTACCAAATAATTGAAGTTGCATGGTAAAATATTTTCTCCTTAGTTTTATATTATTTAGGTCGTCCATCATAAAGTGTGAGCCAAACTTTGATGTCAAAAATCATCATATAATTGAATTTACAAATAAAAACAATCAATATTATTAAATGTTAAAAGAACTCTTATATTTATAATTAGTTAATCACGTTTTAATTTTCTATTTGATATTGATGTCAAGAATATAACTAGGGATAAAATTAGTAATGCCAAGCATACTATTTGTGATGTTTGAAATGGTAAGAAACATAAAAGAGGATATTGTCCAATTCATGTCACACATTGGAGTACGAAACCACCTCAAAGCCAACTAGATCAGCACTCCCTAATGATTAGGGTGCTAATGCGAGATTTATGCATGTTACAATTTCTATTCCTTTATTGCTATAATTTGAGAAAGAGGGAGAAAGTAATGATATGTAAGAAACTAAAGAGTAACAGATCTAATCCAATATAAAAGTGAAGTAATATACAAGTAGAATAAAAAATCATCAAATGCACTTGGAAATGAAATGGAGAAAATGAAACTTCAAATCCAAATTTTATGATTGTTGAAGTCTTAGAATGAGCTATAAAAATATATCTAGGACACATGGACCTGTAGCTTGTTGTGCCTAAAGTTTTACTGTGAAAAGAGAGGGACACATCACCAAACTCGCCATTAACTTGGGAGCATGTCACCAAACTTGGTATGTACCCATGTTTTTCTTTCAAAATTTTCTTAGAAGCTCAATCTCATTCTTAGAAATGATCCTTTGGTCTGATAGCTCAATTTGAGGTCATCTACACCTACAAATCTAATACTTGGTGTGTGTGTGGCCATATACGGGTTTTCCTTAGTCAACCCCCCATTTTTGTGATTCCCACCTCCACAAATAGCCAATGTGATAGAGATAATGTGTAGTGGTCATGAATCTAGAGTATGACTAAATTGCCATGTGAGTTGAAATACATAAGTAAATGCCTAGTTCAACTATATGTATGATAGAGTACAATCCTAGTATGAAATGCAATCAATGTTTGATTGAATGCACACAAATAAACATAGATCTAAAATGTAAGTTTTTAAATCTAAAGCACAAATTTATTAATTTGAAAATAACAAGAAACTGTACTCAACCCAAGTAGGGAGAGTACAAGCTAATCATCATTTGGTGATCTCCTAGCCATGATTTCAATCAATTCATGTCTTCATGATGTTGATATAATATTTGAATTCTTTAATGATTGAAAATGAATGTGAATTATTTATAGAAGTTTTTTGTAGCCTTGATTTGCAACACCTGATTTCATGGGATGTCTTCAAATTGGGGATTTAATCTTGAAATTTCTGTCTTCTAGCCAAACTGAAGTTTGAGGGTTGCTTTTATACAAAATTGAGAGGTAGAGTTGAGCAGGCCAACCACATATCTAAATACTCCACAAAAACCTCAAGATAGGAGCTTGGACCAAATCTGGGCTCAAATCCCAGAGGTGATATTGCCAATGGAGACCTATCCTAGGGAAATATCACCAATGTAGACATGTCCAGCCCTAAACAAACCAAAATTTGGTTTATGGGTCATAGACAATTAGTGGATGCGTGATTCAAACAGACAACTCAATATGATTAGAGAAGCATTTTGAGGTCACAAAAGGTTGAATAAGGGGAAAACTTAGAAATAAGAGCCTACCTTGATTTTGAAATTTTTTAAGAGATTAGAGGACCCATATTCAAATCTAGGTATGAATTAAGTGTAACCATGAAGTCGTAATATGCAATCTACAATGGGAACACACTAAGGTGGGTTCTAAACAATTCATCAAATTTTAGCCCACTTAGTTTCTTATAATTTATGACTGATATTTTTATCCCACACTTTAGCAGGATATGACATTATGTGCATATGCAAGCTAAAGTATAGGAAATCAGTAAATGGGAAGGATAAAGCGCAAATCCCTCAATATGCAATTCCTGCAAGAGCATGTTAGGAATGACAATATTAATACAAAACCACATGTCAGTGAAAAACTATAAATTACTTAGGGCTTAATAAGATAATGACAAATTTCATTGGTAGCTATAAGGCCCCCTATTTTGGCTTGCTATCAGGAAGGTAAAACACTAAATCATGTATACCACAATGAATTGTGAATACAAATATTATCAAAAAATGCTTATCAAAATGATTCTTGATATAAACTTGAAAATTTTCAAAAATTATTTGGATAGCTAGGAAACTGAGTCACGATTTCAACACAACAAATAGTGTGGAAATTGGAGCTTTCTAGCTCAAGTTATGATTGATTGAATGAGTGGATGTATTAAATGACCTAAAAGATTTAGTAAATAGATTTATTGAAAAATTAACCTATAAGTAGCTTATATAATAGGATTACCTTTTTGAAAATGTCATTTTCCTTGTTAGCTTTTGATTGTGCTTATGAGGGAGGAAGAAGATGCCAAGGAGAAAGCCAATTGAGACCACATGGATCAAGATCATGAGATGTGTCATGGATGATTGGACACCTCTTAATGAGTTGTGGCTTGAATCATGTGCTTGAATTTATTTACTTGTATTTTGACTTTGCATAGTATATTTGTATGCATCATAGACTTGTTGAGTTAGCCTAAACCCTTTGAGCCACCATATTCCTAGAAAGTTGACCTATCCCAGAAAAGTCAACATGTGCCCAAAAAGTTGATCTATCCCAAAAAATTTTACCTATCCTTGGAAACTCAACATGTCCTAGAAAAGTCAACCTATCCTTAGAAAATTGACCTATCCTATAAAACTTGACATGTCCCTAGAAAGTGAACTTGTACCTAGAGTCAAGAATTTTAAGTTTTATAATGCAATTTGGTTGTGATATATGCTTTGTTTTCTAATACTCTTTCATTGGTTTTTGATTGTAGGAGTATCTTATCATGTGAGAGAACTTGGGTGTGAAGATTATGTCATACCTGAGAGGACATATATGAGAGATTAGTTGTAGAGATTTGGCTCTACTCAGAGATTTGGGCATCGACTGGGTATATCAGTTATTGAGCATGAGATGTCACATCACCATGCTTATGGCTCTCATGGAGAGATGGGATGAGGATACCTTAACTTTCAATCTTCCCACCAGAGGGATGATCATAAAGTTAGAGGATGTATATCACATCATATGGTTACTTGTCTATGGAGGACAATCATATGTACCAGATCATAGTCAGATACAGAGGTCACCCAAGATCAATTCTATTTCTTGGACCACACTCACCTTGATGAGCATAATGATGAGATATCTCTAGAAACACTCTTATATGTAGTAGAGGATATTTTTACAGTACGAAAGGTAATGATTTGTACTATTGTAGTGATATTGAATCTTGGCTATAGAGGGACTACCTTTCTTTCTCCTTTGGCACATATACTATAGAATATGGAAGAGCATCATACTATCTACTCATGGGGTAGGAGTATGATATCCCACCTATATTATGAGTTGGGTAATTTCATCCACCATCAATATAAGAGCCTTACCACCTAAAAATTCTATGGGTATGGATGTCTGAGCATATTTCTTGCACACATGTTGTCAGATTTCCCATCGATATATACTCTATAGATCCAAGCATGTTTTCTTCTCCATTGAGAAACATATGGAAGTGGGGAGATTTACTATACTGGAAATTCATCATCAATTAGTTGCAAGCAATCGATATCATATGGAGAACCTGTTGGTAGATGGTGATATGGATAGATATGAGTGATTAGGTAAGTTGTATGTACAGGAATAGGTGGATAGAGGGAAGGAATAGGTATATTGTCGTGCCTTTCTATTTTGATAGAGTGAGGATGCAGTTTGGCTTTCCAGAAGGTGCTCCTCAAGCAGTGCCCATCTATTCTCATGGGAAGCACCACATTTAGAGGCCTGAGGCCCAACTAAGACCTACTATTGATAAGATAGAGGATATAGATTCATTTGTAGAGGAGGGACAAGATTCTCATGTGTCACATAGTGTAGTTGATGTAGGAGTTTTGAGAGAGTACCTTAGGTATAATAGCATCCATGGAGTGAGACCGATATATCCAATGGACTAACCTATGGGAGACTCAAGGCCATGCATTACAGTAGGGCTAGCGGTAGATGGAGATGAGGAGCATATTGAGGAGGAGGGTGAGGAGGGTGAGGATGAAAAACCTAGCTCATTGAGGTACAGGAGGTACCTATGGGAGGTAACTATAGAGGAGATGAGGAGGAGACAACATAGGAGATGAATACCACTCCCTTGAGGAGATGACCATAGAGAGCCACATCTGAGAGACCACATTTGAAAGGGGTCTTAATTTGAGAGTGGGGTAAGTTAACCAATATGCCAGTGAGGAAAGTGGACACATGCAAAAAAAAACTTAAATTTTCATAACCCGATCGGGTTCCTTAAATTCAAAAATGTCCTTGTCTTGGTAACACCAAGCCTAATAAAAAGTATTATAAAAAAGAAAAAAAATTTCAAAACTCATGTGGGTTTTGAGGAACAAAATTTTTCTCATAACCTGTATGGGTTATGACAAATATTACATATTTTTAAAGGTCACGGATTTGCGTCATTTTCAACACCAAAAATGTTGAAACAACAACTTGGAGGAAGCAAAAACTCAAAACCTGTGCGTGCTCTTCTTGTAATTGCATTTTATCAGTGTTGAGAGAAATTTCCAATAATGCCAACTTGTCAAATAGGTAAGACTTCATTATTTTGACTATTTATGTTGCATTTTAATCGAAGTAGGATTTTTAAATCGAGTTAAGTTAATTTTACTAATTTGATGTCAGATTCTACAAACAATCCCCAAAAATAAAAGAGACAACAAAGACTTCTTCACGCACAACCAATAGAAGAAAACTTTGAAAATAATGAACATGAGCAACAAGAAAATCCTCAAGGTTCTTCTCCACCTACACAAAATCATCAAAATACTACTCTAGAACAACCACCACCACCCCTAAACCCTCCATGTCTTCTAGTAGATCATGTACAGGCCACACAAGATGATATTATCAATTGCCTGACACAAAACACTACCTAAATTTCTATATTAGTGAATAGGTTGAGGTACTCTAACCAAGAGCATCATTCATTCCTCACAAAAACCCTATAAACAATGGTCAATAGCACAAATGAGGTATCTAGAGAAGTCACAAAATGGGTGGTGCAGGAGCACCCAAAGGTTGGATCAACCAATCTATCTTTTCTTTTGTTTATAGCCATATTTGGCAAGTGTTTGATTTTCCTAAGGTCATGTTAACCAAGGTGTGAGATTGAATAGGGATTAGGGGTCCAAGAAGCTCCTATGTCTTAGGTCTTGATGCTAATGTGTTATGAGTCTCTTTCTTGGCTAAGTGTGGTTAGATGATGTCACTATGATGTCATACGACTTAGGGTGTGTAAGAAGTTGGATTTGAGTCTAATAAAGAGCCTAGAACCCCATAGGACCTTACTAAGGTCTATGGTTTACAAGATTGTGAAAAGTTATAAAAATGTTATAAAAGTTGCATAGCAACTTTTGCAACTTTTAAAAGTTGCTTGGACCAAAGTTGTCCAAATACTCTAAATTGGCCTAGGAGTGCCCTAAACTCTATTAGGAATAAGGTGTCTCAACCTTGGATAATTCCTATTCTTATTATTTGTTTTGTAAATGTATTTTTTGCAAATAATGAAATTAAGTGTGAGTGTACATGTCTAGTTGGCATGTTGATGTGTCACTCCACTTGATGTGTCGGCATCTTGTGCATAAGGAGATCATGATGGATTCCTATAATGCGTAAGAACTATTTAAGGAATGTGCTATGACATGTGTAAGAGCATCTTATGACTTGGGCCTATTTGGGCGCCCAAGAAGAAGTGGTTGGTGTGTGTAAGAGAATATGCCAAAAAATAGGTTGGTATGACAGATTCTCTTACACTTCTCTTGTGACCATTATTTTTGGCGGATTCTATGACAAGCTGTCATAGTCTCCTCTAGGGATGGACGCCTATTCTTGGGATCGCATGTAACAGTTGTGTACATGTGGCTTTGCGCATGGGTCTTGGTGGTTGGACGCCAAATTCCTTTTTTGGGTATTTGTTGGGTTCTGAGGAGTCTATATATATGATGCTACTTCTATGGGAGAGATATAAGTTTTACTAGTCTCTTATCTCCTGAAAGAACTTGCATTGCAAGTGTGTTGTAGTCTTTGTGTTGAAGATAATACATTGTGCAGGTTTTGGAGGGGTGGGGTTGTTTTATCGAAAGGTTTTTCCCCACCGGCATATCTTTGTGTTTATGTGTTTCAATATTCTCTATCTATTTTCTGTATGCATGGTATATGGCTGCAATATCTTTGTTAAAGTAGTTAACGAATTTGAAATTGTAAGGATTTAAAAGGAATTTGCACAATACTTTCCTTTAGAGATTAGTGTAGGAAGTTGTTTCCACACCTAAGTTTCCTTAAAAACTCAACCTAAGACTAACCTCAAACTATATAAGGCTTTCTTAGACCAAATCCCAAGGTTGGACATTCATGTGTATGGAGATATCATTCTGAAAGTGTGAATTGTGTGTGGAAGTTTGATATAGCTTTGTAATCAGTGAATTCAAGAAGCATTTTTTGAGTTACAATATGGACTATGATTAATGGAGTGTTTAGTGTAGTATTTTTATTTGTAGTGTTTGTCTTTAGATTAGGTATTTTTTTTCATTTCATTGTTTTGTGTTAAATCTTCTCATTCTTCCCGTTCACTAGTCTAAACTAGGAAGGTGTAAGAAATGATGATCTAACTCACTATCCCACCGTTCAATTTATATGACCTCTTGGAAAAATTTATTAGACTCCATGTATGTAACATGTATAGGAGCATGGGCCCTGGAAAGCTTTCCAAGCATTTATGCAGTCTTGCCCTAGAGGCGAGCCTATGCTGAGCCCAGCTAGGAGAGACTACGACAAAATGATTGTAACTTGTAGAGGTGCGTATAAAATTACCAATAAATGATTGGAGGTCAAAGGAAAGGTATTTTCAAAGAACTATACAAAGGGAGAAGTTTCCAGCAATCCATTTGGTCACCTAAATCTTGAATACAAACCATGCAATCAGAGAAAGCCTAAAACTCTCCCAAAAACACTCATTTTTTGTTAGAGGATTGTACGGCCAGGTCAAATCCTAAAACCTCCAAAATATTTGAGAGGTTGGGTATTGAGACAAGAATCCATTATCAACTGGCAAGTTTCTTTGGAAGCAATTAAGAAAAAAGCCCCATTTTCCCAGAATAGGAGGCCTAACTGGGGCTCTTCCTTGTAGTCCTATTTTGGGAAGGATCTATGAGATCGGTAAGACATAGAATGGAAGTAAGACCTCCAAGACCTCAAATTGAGCTAAAAAAGACACATCCATGAACCTCCTCACCTTTGCAATATTTCATTTCAGTTTGGAGGTGGTGAACCCTTAAAGGTCATTAAGGGTCAGTGAGAGTATGAAGGAAGGAAACACCAAGAATTTTGTTTTGTCTTTGTGAGTGTTACTTGGAAATTGGGTTGGATAAGTAGACCAAGGAATTGAACCTCTAGAGGGATCCTATAGGTAATTGGCATCATTTGAACACCTCAAGGTCACTAATTGAGACCAAGGCAAGAGCTTGTGAGTGGTTCTTCCAACCCTTCTTATCAATGGGGTTCAATGAGGGATATATGTCATGCATTTTATGCGGATGGGTTATCATATGATAAGGTGAAAAGAAACGACCTACTTAAAGATGACATATGTGCTCTTTTCACTGATCCTGGCACTAATAAATAGCCTATGTACTATTATGAATCGGTTTCCTATACATTGGTGTGTTCATGCTAGGATGAAAGTATCTTTTTGGGATAGGTGGTATATGGTCTTTGACCAACCACCTTGTAACAATTGGGAGGCTCCACTATATTTTTTGAGAAAGCTTTATTGTGAGTTTATCCTCATCTTGAATCTGAATTACTTTGACATCTAGAAGTTCCAAGGTAGACGAAGAGGCTATGTGCATGATATACTTGGGGCTCATAGGGTGGTAGACCCACAATATAGGAGACATGTAGGTCCTGAACCCATGGTTTATGTCACTGTCCCAAAAGCCTTGAAGGAGTCTATGAAGTTATAGAATCTCTAGGAAGCTACATCAATGACTGATGTCATTGTTGGGAATGGAAAACACTTAGTTGGATCAAAGGATATGCCAACACCTATCCATCATCAATAGATGCATCATTTGGCACGGGCCAACTGATTGGGTATATGTGCACCACCTACTAGAGTGTGTGTGCTGATGTAGACACTAACATGAATGAGGATGGTTCAACATCACATTCATTTACATGTTATAGGATTAGATGTCATGCTTCCATTCCAGAGGATATGACCCTCACTAATGACCTGATGACTATGTTGTTATCTTGCGAGAAGACACAGGTGTGTTTATTTCTATTAATGTCATGTTATCAATTAATAACCTAAATCTTATAATTTAGTAAATATATTTTTTTAGAACAATTTAAAGTGAATATAAATAATATACATTGCAGGGAGAAACATGTGGTAGGAGTACACCATGTACTTTTCAGTCAACTCCATAGTCACAAGTAGTTTCACCACCTGAGGTAAAGACTTGTAAATTTTTTTAAAATATAATAATGTGCATTGGTTTAAAAATATCTTTTTTAAATATGTATGTATCATTACTTGGTGTTTTATAAGGTTTATCAAGGGCTGAGATGTCCCAACCTAATGATATCACGCTTTGTGGTACCATTTAGATTTAGATATTTGTTACTTACGTTTAAAATTATACATGTTATTTTTCCTTATGTTAATTTTGTTTCTGTTAGTCTACCCCACCCACCTCGAGGACATCTCATATGAGAAAGCCATCCTCCAGCACTCTGACACAGAAAATGATCTGATTTAGGATGTAGACAATTTTTATTGCAAAATGATTGTTTTAATATGTGAAGAAAATGAAAGGAAAATACATCAAATTGAGTGATCTAAAACCCAATCTGCTAGTGCAATGCATTAAAACATTGACCTCTATGCCACTTAACTTAACCACTTCAACTTAGTTCAATGTGGAATAAAGAACTTAAATGATAGTTAAATAAAACTAATAGCACATATAAGCACAAGTAAAAAGAGAGAGAGTTGATAACAGAGCTCACCAATCTCTGGCTATGTCTCCGGATTCGCTTGAACATGAATCATTCTATTTATTCTGCAAAAATGTTGGGACCTACTCACAAGCGTTACAAAAAGTTCTACCTTCGCCTAAAACAAGAGTTCAAGAAGGCAAAACGTGCTTATGAAACCTACTCCAAACATTAGAAGAATAAAAATGAGAAAAATGTCATATCACTCTTCTCTTTCTATCAAACTTGGGTTTCTTGGATCACCTTTGGATCCACCCTCTGAATGCCTTTACAAAAGCCATAAGGCCTATTTTATACATAAAAATTTTCCATAATGGACTTAACAATTATAATGAAAAAATAACCATATTTTGGTATATAATATTTTGTTCATAACCTCCTTTTTGATGGTCAATTCGTAACCATCCACGACCAATTGTTTGTTCCTCCATTTATAGCTTTGTTGTTAATAAAAGTCAGCCACCTATTGTTTAAATAAAACATTGCACGTCTGGTGTAGTGGTCGGCATTTTCTTTTAGCTGAATGGAGGTCACAGGTTCGACGTCCAGCAACCATTCATTAGCAACCTTTCTGTTGTCTTAACTAAATGTTGTCTTTGGCGGCTTTCAAGGAGGAGGTTAAGGGTTCGAATCCACTAACCACTTTTGGATATAAAATCACTCAACTTACCTTCCGACCCATGTGCCGTGTGGCGTGATTTGTTGGTGACATGTGGCATCTTATCATTTGACTATGAGAATGCCACGTGTCAAAGCCACATTGGTTTTGTTATGCTACTTGAGCATGCCACGTGTCCAAATGTGATTGGTGGAAGGTGCCACGTCACTTCATCTGACACATCATCATGATGACATCATCAGTCAACCTTAGTCAAATTGGTCAACCTGACTTTGACCAGTGATAACTTTTACATTCGAACTCCGATTTTGACCAATAGCATATCGTCGAAATTATCTTGACAAGACCTTTGCAATGATGTTGACTTTGACCAATTTTGAGAAGGTCAAAATTTTCACCTTTTTGACAGCCTTTGTATTTGGTTTGACCAAACTTTGACCGGCCATAACTTAAGCAAATGAACTCCTTTCGAGCCCATTCAAGTTGCGTTGGATCCATTTCGATCTGGCGCCACTTCTAAGAGATTTTAGGAAACTTGAATTTTTAGTGAGAGAACCACTTGGATCAGAAAAAGAAATCCTCTTGGACACGCAAACAACAGAAGGTAATTTAACTCTACAATTTAAATTCATTTGTTAATTTAGTGGAAAGCTATTTTGAAACAAGTGTTTATTTGTTGTGTAAAGCATATCTGATTGGTGTAAGCCTTATAACTATGTTGCATAGGATCCATGAATTGTTGCTCTAGAGAACTTAAATGCATTCAATTTTTGCTCCCATAGGCAATTGGTATGTATAAATGTAGTACCTTGGAGATTTTTAAATGGATACCTTTGTCAAAAAAAAGTAATTAGTGTAAGAGATAAATTTTCATAGAGAAAGGAATATGTAAAATAAATGGTAAGTATAGTTTTGAACGTCTTCTCTATTTTTGTGGCATGCCTTGTTCTTTGAATTTTCTCCATTTGTTTCATAGTAGGCTCTGTTTGGCATTTTTTATGTGTGGGTGTAGTGTAGTGTTACATAATCTAGTGAACAATCATGTTAGTTTTTCAATTTTTAGCTGATACATACATGAGAAACACATGATGTGCATATTGTAGATAAAGCTTTGTTTAACTGAGATGAATTTTGGGGCGAATAAAGATACCTTGTTATGTGCAATATTTGAGAATATTTGGTCATTTTATAGGTATTCATATGCAATACGAGTGTTTGATATGACTAGAGATAATTATGTTGTTGTCTAGAAACAAAATATTTGGGAATATATACAACTAAATAGTTAACCCATCGAAAGAAATGTTAAAATTTATTAAGAGTAATACAATAATGAAAGTTGTTGTCTATGAGATCTACTACTTACAATTTTCAAATGTTGCTTATACTCAAAGATTATAGGCCTCAACTCTAAAAAAAGAAAAATATGATGTAGGCATTGAAACATGAATGTAATCTACACCTTTATCTTTTTGGCCATGATTTTTGAGGGCCTTAAAGAGCAAGACAATTGGAAAAAATAGATTCAGAATGTTAGTGGTTAAAGTTAATTTTGTGAATTGAATGTGAGTAGTGTAGCAAAATAACTTGCAAGTTATGAACATAGAGAACACTATTACTTGAAAGCTAAGTAGATTAATATGTGTTGTGGTAATTGCTTAGATATGCAAAATGTAAATATTGTCAGGTGCACGATGTAGACGTATCCATCCACACACACACACACACACATGTATGGATATGTAGAAACATGGACATATTGTGGCTTGTAAGATCTGTTGCTTAGAAGCATTATTTGCATGAACTGTGAACTAATAGGATTCTTGTATCTTGTTGTACTTTATATTCATAGATTAATTCTTTGCATACACAATTTATATATTTTATAAAACTTTATAGATTAACACTGTAAAATCTTATGTAAACTAATAAAAAACCTAAAAGAATTAAACCAATCTAAAAAGAGGATAAGATCAAGATCGTGTGCGGGGAAAAATTTGACAGAATGCATATCTCTTAATCATTATCTCTTAACTAAAGAAATTTAGCCTGAAGACTAATCTCCATATTAAAAAAATAAAAATTAAAAAATCAAGAAACTAAATTTCTACCATATACTTCATGGTGTGTAGTCTATGTGCTCATATCTAAGAAGTTGCAATTGGAACTCAACTATGTAATAGTGGGCGGGTTAGGTGAACTGGTTACTCGGCTCAACCTTGAAAAGAGAGGAGTTTATGTTCATGTTCAACACTATTGCCTTACCCACCAATTCTGTTGCGTCGAATTTGTAACTGCTTAACTGTCAAATTACCACGACCAATAAGATATAAACATTATTATTTTTCTTTAATTGTTTTCCCCATCAGAAAAATGTCTTGTTTGTATGGCGAAATATGAAAAATCTCAGAATAATCCAAAGGATTGACACGTCCAAGGTAAGAAATCCAGAGCTTTTCGTATTACTGGATTTAATTATTAAAAAATAAAATAATCGAGAGCATTCTTTTATCTTACTTTGTGTATCATATGTATAGGGGACCTCACAACTTATATAGTCAATCCGTGACGCGGATAAGATAAGCGCGTTTACCGACACATCCGGTTGACAAGACAAACCGTCAGATACACAGATCGGACGGCTGATGATTAGAGTTGATTAGGACTACCAAAAGATTATGTAAACTTGGAAAAGAAACACGCGAAATGCGAATTTATATTAAAAAAAATGCACGCCAAAAAATACATACGTAAAGTGTTGTACTCAATTCACAAGTGTGAAGAAGACGGCACATGAAAAAATAAGCAGCGGATTCCAGCGCAAGTTTCTTGTTTAGTCCAACTGCCTTTCTTCCTATAATATATATATGTGAACCTTACTCGTATGATGTATCAATATTCCCTGCTTCTCATGTTTTCTTTAATGTAGTTTCTCTGTTATTGTTAATTATTATTCCAGAGTATAAGTGCAAACGCAATGGCTTCTGGGCTCAGCTGAAAGTGCGGGAGAAGAAAGAGAGGAGACATTGAAGGAGCTCCACGAACACGACATCTTCTGCGGGGACAAACAAACTCAACAAAATGGCTTTGAATCCGACTTGTTTGGCATTGTACAGTAGAGAAGTAAGAATTAGAAGGAGAAATCTAGATGGAGTAATGTATTACCACATGGAAGACATAGATTGGGTGAATCAGCACCTGTGAATGTTCCGAATTGGCCAAGGAGCAAAATCTCTGAATCTTTTCTAGAGGAGGACGATGAAATGGCCTCCTCACGAATTCATCGCTCATTATTGAGACGCTCAGTAACACTAATTTAAATTGCTGTGAATTGAGACGCTCAGTAACACCAGTAACTTTTATTTTCTGTTCAAAATTTGCTTGTCGTTCCAAATTTGTGATCACATTTAGTAATTTATTATAGAAATGATATCAGATTTCTACAATTGTTTCTAAATTTGATGGTCAGTATAATAGAAAGCCAAAGTAGACAAAAAAGTTTATTCATAATTTGTTTAAAATTAACACCATCGTATACTAAATGGCGAACAATGTGGTGTATATTTTCGCGGAACGCCCACATTTTGTTAACAGTAAAACTAAGTTCCCTGTGTCATGGACAGGGGTGAGACATGTTTCAAATCGGAATTTAATTCTTATTTGCTAAAAATAGTGAGAAGAGGGTTCGCGGTACTGAAGAGTAGCCATTTAAATTGTAATAATCCAAAGTGCATGATTTTCTTGCGAGGAGTTTCGAAGTAACTTCCAGGGTGGGTACGTCAGTTAGTTGGGCCAATTGACTAACTATAGCTTTCATTCCTATTTCTACCGCATATATTGGTTTACGAGTCAAAAGAAAGAGGAAATATCCAACAGCTGCACTGATTATTTTTTAATGCTGCGACGAATTTGCAAGTCTCTTTATGATTGGACGAGAGTCCCGCTAAAAGATAAAGAAATCTAAGAACACAAGTTCCTCGTGGAAAGGTCGACTTCTATTAATGGTTTTCTTTTTTTAATATAATCTATGTCAATGATGAATTGTTAACTGTAGTTCATGTTTTTTTGTTTGTTTGTTTTTGATATATATGAATTATTTTTGAATGTGTTAACAATGGATTGAATGATATTATAAGTAGAGTGTTTTCATTGTGATGGCTTGTTGTAGATAGTGAATGTTCTAATTATTTATATAGGAGATTGATAATATTTACAAAAATATATGAGTGAAGAATATTTTTCATATTGAGTTAAATGACTATAAAAAATTCAAATTGATTGAAATGAATATGCCTTAAAATATTTCTCAAGGAAATATCTAATATACCACACAATTTAGATTTAGGATGTTGGTGAGATGATATATATCAAGGATGTACAATAATGTGTCTTAGAAAGTGTGGTTTTACATATTTATTTAATATATGTTTGTTGATATTAATTACTATTAGACTTAATAAAATGTGTTGTGATAATTAATTATTTATTTTCTTTGTGATACAACAAACTAACTATAAAAAAATATTAGGGTAGATGAGTTAATGCAAAAGAATGCCCCACCTTTTCCTCTAGGGTATCACTCCTTCTAGACTACATCGTTCTAGTAATGTCTTATAAGAGACTATATGCAAAAATATTATCAAACTTTGATTACTCTTCAAAATAAATATGGATCTTAATTTGAATATTTTTTCTAGACCTACAACTAGATGTGGGGTGCATCCATAATAACTTTTCCAGTATTGTCAAATTAAAATCATTTGATTGTGTCACTTATGAATGCATTTTCTAAATGCCTCAATTTTATTTAGCATAATGATGCTAAGAACCACATTTCATGTTCTTTACCTTATGATACTAAAAAAACTACTCCAACATATCATGGTGGGTGGTTAAATGCTAGAAGTGGCCTCATTTATTTACATAGATGTTGTTAGACACAAAATATACTAAGGGGCCGAGGTGAATCAATATGTGCCCATTTTACCTTAATTCAACAATAACTACTTTTAATAACTTAGATTATAAAACATAGAAAGTATCACACAATAATAAGCATGCATCAACATGATGAAATACCAAAGTTTAAATGGTAACCTTGAATGGAAAAAAAAATATGGTGAGAATAGCTACATGGATTTACAACCCACATCTAGCCCCACAAAAGATAAAAAGTGACTTACATTATTCAATAGGCACCAACCTATAGGAATTTTCAAAGATAGAAAATAACTAATTAAATGAATGTAAAAATTGCAAACTAATCTTGAAAAAGTGCACCATTTAGCAAGTGACAATGATGCTTGAACAAAAGATTTAATTTCATGGTAGCATATAGTGTGTTTATGGACACATTTTTTAGTGTTCATAAAAACCCTAGAATGCAAGGACAATGCATAGTTCTTACAAAAGAAACCTCAAAGAAATAAACCTTCAAGATACTTTTAGAATGACATTAAACATAGAAAATTTGTTAGAAAAACACAAAATAACACAACCTCATAGTTACAAATTATAGGACATGTAATAAACAATGCAATAAATTTAAAAAATGAAAGAAGCACATATAGACAGAAGATTGGTGTTCTTTAATAGTGAGGTTATAAAACATCATTGGTGTTAAGGGGGTGTCATTAAGGCATCAAAGATGCAACAAGCTTCTAGATATCTGAGTTTTCAATCCAAATATACATACATGTTAGAGGTAGAAGCATTTCAACAATGCAATGAACTGTTAAAACCAAAAAAATTGAAGATATGCAAACCAAAGTACAAGGTCCCATAATGTTACCTTCCAAAGAAAGAACATTACAATGGTGATAAAGAACAAGCATGAAGCATTATCAAGATGGAAGAGAGACTATGAGTATAGCCTTGCATGTATTCGTAATAGAATTTTAGTTTTAAAGAACATAAATGAGCACCTTCTAGTGCCTAGCTTGGTAAGACTCAAGAAGCCACTTGAATCAAAGGGGTGAAAAATTAACATATTGTGTGAGTAGTAGGAGCATTCAATGAAGGAATGCTTGGAATTTATGAGACATATACTAGAGGTGATGGGGAGGGGCACATGAATAATGTACCTATAAGGAATTCATTGAGATGACAGTATGTGATAAATGCAATGAGATAGATGCAAAAGGGTGGTGAACTTTTTGTGTGACATACAACCACAAATGTACACAAACCTTGTTCCACACAACCTATAGGGATAGGAACATGCCATGATGGGTCAGTTATCCATATTAGTAAATTTATGAACTCCCCGACCAAACTAGAAGATTACACGAAGCATATTGGTCTAAAAAAATTAAAAAGAAGAATTTTTCATTTAAAAAACTACTTCTCCTATGACAAGATTTTTTTAAATATGCTACTAGATTCAATGGATTTTTTAATTTCACTTCTTGAATACAAAGTAAAAGTGATTACATCTGCATATTTAAATATGTATATGTCATCGACATGACATGACATAGTCAATAGGTCTTGATTTTTCACTATGCTCACTATATTTTGTATATATGTTTCGCAACATCAAACTTTTCCATTACTGACTATAGATTTTATCACCACATATTTACTAAACATTTTAATAAAATATTTACTTAAAAAGAGCATTAGTAAGTTGAGAATATTCTTCCTAGAACATTATAGAACACTTTAAAATTTTTCTTTTAACATATTTAGATGGTATGGTGTATCGTCATGGCCAAATACACAATTGAAAGAGATTCAACGAATTTCTAAAATAAAGAGTATGAACATTGAGTTTAACCCAAGAGTGTAAGGAAAAATAAAGAAGTCTCTAGCCAAGAGCTTAAAACTATCGTTTAATTTTGGTCTCCATTTAATCTAAGGGAAATATACAAAAATAAACAGTCATATATTTATAGATCTTTCCACTAAGACGCACAATATTTAAAGAGTTCAGAGTATTATTGCACTAGCTCGAGTCCAACAACTGCACATTCTCAGAGGCAAAAGAAAATCCATACGTGAAATCTATTTGTATTGATTGGTTGAAAGAATTGTTTCCTGGCCTGTGAGAAGCTTGAAATCGAAGAATACGCCAAAGGTGATCATGGCAAGGAATCTCATCCTCTGAAATTTTCTTGTCATGTTGCAATTCTATATAATATTTTTCACACAGACCTCTTTGCTTTAATGGATTCTGGACTTCATTCTCCTAGTTTTACGCCACTTTGGAATCTTCTCTACGTTATTAAGCTGCCACAATTGTATATTCAACGACTCTATTTCTACATCTATAAACACGTGGTCTTATGCACAATCTCTGAGATGTATTAATGACAAAGTTCAAATGCCCCACAATATAGGTGTCGACATTATTGCCTTGTGGATGTACGGAAACGAAATCACTTATCAAGTGAAAAGTCGAAGAATAAACGATATGTTCACAACTTTCATGGAATATAGGCATTTATAGGTGGCTCCATACCTAAGAGTAAACGTTAAGCTGTATTAAATTTTTGTCTTCTTTTAAAGAGGAAGGGTGTCTAATTACTTATTCACTTCATGTTCGTTTGATTTTCAATTTTTTTTCCAATCATTAAATTTACAAATGTACTAGTATGCATTTATAGATGAAGGGTTATTTGGTTATTTCAAATACAATACAACTTAAATTAAAATATCATTTTTCTATATTTTATTAAAAACTTTAATATTTAAGGGTTTGCTATTTAGTGTGTCAATTAAGTAGTAGTAATAGTGTTTAAGTAGTGGTAGTAGTGTTTAAGTAGTGTTGTGTCCATTAAGGTTCAAACCTTCACTGGGCCATTATGTTTGCAGGCTTGTGCCTTCATTACTCTAATGTGCTCATGTGTTTGAGACTTAACTTTCTCAAATGAAGATGAGGTCCCTTGATTGTGACATCATTGGCTCATAGCTTCAGGTCAAAAGATTTTTTACATGAAGTTGGAGGGCGTGTCATGCCAACATCACCGATCACATTAAAAAGTTTATCAGACACTTAAAAACAAAAACATTTACAATTACCACCCTGTGCAAGTGGCCCAAACTAAAAACATGTTGTATTCACATATACGTATATACATATGCACAATTAATGGTACCTAATTTGTCACAATGACAAGCCCCTCTCAACTTTATGGGTTGTTAATTGCACATGGTCACATACTTCATCTCATATCTACATGCATTAATTTCATTTACTATAAATATATGTACAAACAATAAATGGTGACTCCCCAAATAAATATCAAACCAAGTATAGTGCATTACTCAATGAAACCACCATAAAATT